>JAKOGI010001908.1:92500-97500 GCA_029747015.1 Carnegiea gigantea
AAAATGCAAACCATAAATCCTAATTACACAAGGCAAAACCCTAAGGGAGGAGCACATGTACTTACGTAGGAGGAAGAAGGGATGGCTGAAGACCTCCAGAAAGCAATTCGGACTTGCATGATGATGGGGATTGGCAATTCGTACACGCTGCTGAACACCTACGCATCGAGCCATCAAGGAACTGGGCATTAGGCTATGAAGTATGCGACACTTTGACAAACAGAAATTGACAAACATCCTTTTGGGGAGCGAAATTGGCAAAGGACAATGCAAATTACCAGAAGAAAATTACCTGAAACTACAAATTGGTCGAAGGACAGCGTCGTCCTTCTTGGGTTTGAGATGAATGAACCCTAATATTCGCTCAATGCTTTCTCTCTCTCTAGATTTCTGAAGAAGGTGCCTGAATAAATGAAAGAATTGAACGGGATATTGAGCTCTAGCCAATGATTTGAATAAAAGAAGAGAGGATGTTGAGACTGAGTTTAGAGACTGAATGTCTAAGACTGAAAAAATTTGATCTCAATTTGAAATGGGCTGGGGAAATTGGTCTCTAATTATGGTCGTAATTTGAGTCCAAACTTCTGGTCTTCAAGCCAGTCTCGCTTAGAGTCTGCAATGGACTTCGGTCTCTAAAAATGGTCTCCATTAAACACCAATTATTTTGGTCTCTAATTTTGGTCTCTAATTAAAAGTGGACATTGATTTTTTTTCGATCTCTAAATTCCGGTCTCCATTGGACCAGATTCTTATAGTGTATCCGTATGTTGCACTCACGAAGATAGGACCCTTAGTGTCCAAAATATGACAGACATTCTAAGGATTATGGTAATAGTATAACTCTCTTGATCATGCCCCTTAAGACATTACAAATGCATGTCAAGGTCATCTATATTTATAGATTTCATCATGCCTCTTCATGAAAGGATAACACCCCTTCATCAAACACCACTTTAAAAAAGGGCATGTCTCTTCATAGATGCACCCTTTCATTAAAAGGCATAAGTTAGTTAATCATCCAGACTAACTTGTACCTCTTCATAAATAATTAATCAAATTAATTATTTATCAAAAGGCACTTTACAATAATTAATTATCAAGATAATTAATTATTATTTAGGTATAATTCAAAAATATATTTCCATAACTATTTTTATAAAAATCATTATCCTATTAAATTTCCATTTTTATGGAAATTATCCAACATGAATCTGGGTCTCAGATTTGGGTTGAGGAGGTACCTGGTTCCCTCCTAGAGTTGGCATCTATTGATATTTGTAACTAATTAATGATGATTTAATAAAGATTCCACCTGTTTGCTTTCCAAAAAAAAAAAAAGAAAAAAAAGGGGTTAGTAAAAATTTATTTTTGCTATCTTAACTCACCAATAAGACTAAAAGCATGAATATATAGTTTTCATGGAACCATAAAATGTAAGATGGGAATGGATTCATTCCTAGTAGAGGTTGCTATGAAGCGAGTTGTTTAACTATTTATTTGATCGCAACTTTGCCCCTAAATCTAATCTCATAGTTCGCAACCATAGAGTCCTTTTATTCCTGTTTAGGATTATAATTTTATAGAAAAAAAACATTTCCCTTCCTAAAAATCAAGTTCAATGTTTTGCAGTTGTCCCTTTCAGTTGTTGGATTTGATTAAATGAAGGAATGAGTGTTTTCTATGAAATTATGGTTATGTACATTTCCTATAAAATGTGGTGGCAAGTCCTGGCCAAAGCTTAAATTTAGCAACCTCACAAAATCACTGCTTGATGTAGTAGCCCAAACCTAATTTGTATTAATTACTTTCACTTAATCAAGTTAACAAAAATTGAGTACATGCACTTCAATTTAGCATTTAAAACTCATATGTTTTGTAGGGCTTGAGTGGCCTCAATTGCTTGGTGTTTAAATTTTATAATGTGCTAGTTAGCTATTCATTATTAAAGTATATAATAATATAATAGTGAGAATTTGATGGCAAGTATGCTTATAGATGACAAAGTTTAGTTTATAAAATACATGATTATGTTTAATTATTTAAGTTATGGTGACTTAAAAAAATTGAGCAAATAAGTAGATGAATAAGTTATTATATTGCTGAATTAATTGGCTAATTAGTTGACTAAAGGAGAGAAAAAAGTAAATAAACATTTTAATAAGTAAAATAGTTGGCAAAAAAAATCTGGGGAAAAAAGGAAAAGGAAGAAAATAAAATTAAAAATCAGTTTATGCGTTATATTTGCCAAAACCCTAAAAGATCCCAAAACATCAATGTTCTCCTCCTTTTCCCCTTCCCTACTTTGTCTCCCTCTGCGAGAACTGCAAAACTCTCCTGCGTGCCACCATTGATGTGCTCTAGGCCTAACGCTGGGTCCTTCACTGCCTAAGCCACCGGTTTCCAATACCACCTCTCTTCCTCTTTCTTTTACTTATTTCATCTAATTTTCAAGGTAAAAGCTCTAAACCCGTTCACCCTCTTTTCCAATATATTTGATTAATTTTCTTAAATTGATGAAACTAATGCATTTATTTGGGCTTCGATAAGTGTTTAAACACAAATTCGAACATCGATTGTGGTTGATTGAGATCGAATGAAGTTAAGGTTTTGGATGTTGGATGGAAAGGTGGGATGAAATAGCTTTGAAGCAAGTTCTACCTTCTTGAATTTTTCATCAAGCATTATTAGTTGAAGGACTAAATGTTTATTTTGAAGTAAATCTAGTGGTTGAATTTGATGACAGTAATTAGTATAGTAGTTGGGAATTAAGAGAGAAAAATAAATAAATTTGAAAACTTTAGAATAATTAAACATAATTTAAGGATCACATTATTCAAGGTACTGAATATGTTTTGAATTAGAAAAGTCAGAAGCATTGAAGTATAATTTCTATCTCTAAAATCTAATATAATAATATGGGATTGGGGGAATTAAGAATTTTTAAATTAGAAACGAAAGTTAGCATTTGATTTGAGGCTTTGACATGAAACTATGAAGGAAAAGTTATATAATTAAGGGAGCTGGGAAAGGATGGAAGAAAGAAAATTTCAAATCTTAAATTATGAATCATAATTATATTCTAGGAATCAAATTGATTTTAATTGTAATTTTAGTGCATAGGTGGCACCTATGACTTAAGGGAACTTGAGCAAACTATTAATTGAGGTGCTTAGAAAAAGAAGTTAGTAGGGCTTCTAATAGAGAATTTAGTTAATTGAGTATAAGTCATATGGGTGAATGCATGAAAAGGAGTAACATTTAATACAAATAAGAAGCTGACTTCTAATTACTAAGTGTACAATAGAGGAAATACCTCTCAACTGAATAAACTAACAAGTAAGATTCATTTTAAACTCTTAAAAAACATACATATATTAAAAAGAACCTTCATTCTCTAGTTTGGTATGATTAGGACTGTCAAAAGTTGACCCAACACGATTACCGATTCAAACCGAACACAGAATTAAGTGGGTTTGGGTAAAGATTTTCAATCCATTTAATTAAATGGGTTGACACGTTTAACTCTTTTAATTAATTGGGTTAGGTTCAGGTTGGTAGTTTTGACACGAGAAAATACCTATTTAACCTGTTTAATTAAATGACTTAAATAGTTTAACCCGTTTACCCAATTTTATCACGTATTTTTTAGAAGAAATTGTGAACATGTGATGTTTAATCAATTTAATCTTTGTTTTAGGATTGTAGTTCTTATGGCTCATGGATGATGGTTACATTATTGTTAGGGAAGTTTTACTATTTATAAACCCCAAGTGTAAGGCGCATCGTTGAGTACTCGGGATATCGTCTATAGGGAGTTATGTTTTCAATTATCAAAGCCAACTAAAACATCTCAAGTCAGGCAAAACAAAAAGGGGGATAGAAAATAGAACTAAACTATTAAAACAAACAAAAGACTTCGATTATGATTAAATATAAGATAAACCAACTAATCAAGTCAAACTCTAACCTTCCCAAGTTATGTTAGGATTTAGGCTTGATCGGTTGCACCATCAAAGCTCACCTAAGCCCTCTCTCAAGGGTCGAAGGCTAGTTCAATTACTCTAACTGCCTATTTTCATGCGGTTAGCCCAATTAAACTATAAAAGTAGCAACCCTGGATCTAACTAGGACCTGGATCATTTTCATGTCCAAATGCTACTTATTCTTGCTACCCGCACTAGACGATTGACTTCACCTTTCATCACAAGACACTTGGCGGGCGCGAGAAGACCCTAAATTATAGCATAAACAAGTTAGGTCAAGGCCTAAACAAGAATCAATTGGCCATCTCAAGAACAAATTACAACCAAAGATCAAAGCTTTAATTAATAGACGAACATTGAGGCCAAAGCAAAACAATAATCCATTGAACTAGCGAATAAATTAAAAAGCATGAAATTAAAGAGAAAAGGAGAAGAAGAACGTAGTCTTCAATTGCGAATCCAAAATCCTCTACAATGTATACAAGAACTCTCTAATCTAATCTCCCCCTTAAAAGGTTTATTGGAGGCTAAGCTAATCCTAATTAGCCCTCAAAATAACCCAAAAGGCCTCTCCCGAAAAAAAGAGAGAAACCCCGCTTAAATAAGCCGAAAAGCACTACAGTGCATAGACGGAGGGGGATGCACAGTCTGGGCGCACGGCCGTGCGTGCCTTCTGCCTTGGTGGACGGTGATGCGTATCCTGCAATATGACTGTGCACTTCCTGCTACTCTTACTTGTGCTCTTGGGGCTTCGTTGGACCTTTATGCATCCTTCAATTCATTCCCAAAGTCTTCCTTCCTATTAAAACCTCAGAATTTCTCCAATGCTCTTCACAACAACACCCAAAATTTCTATCGAATGCTTTCACATGTAAGCGCTAATCAAGAACGGTATCCAACATACAAGCGTTCCACATTCAAGTGTTTCAACTATTACAAGTATGCATTCAACTAACCAAGCTAATGTCCACAGCAAACAAATCATCGTTTCCTGACTATCTCTTGCTCATTCTTCAT
>JAKOGI010001908.1:102500-165322 GCA_029747015.1 Carnegiea gigantea
CTTATAGATGACAAAGTTTAGTTTATAAAATACATGATTATGTTTAATTATTTAAGTTATGGTGACTTAAAAAAATTGAGCAAATAAGTAGATGAATAAGTTATTATATTGCTGAATTAATTGGCTAATTAGTTGACTAAAGGAGAGAAAAAAGTAAATAAACATTTTAATAAGTAAAATAGTTGGCAAAAAAAATCTGGGGAAAAAAGGAAAAGGAAGAAAATAAAATTAAAAATCAGTTTATGCGTTATATTTGCCAAAACCCTAAAAGATCCCAAAACATCAATGTTCTCCTCCTTTTCCCCTTCCCTACTTTGTCTCCCTCTGCGAGAACTGCAAAACTCTCCTGCGTGCCACCATTGATGTGCTCTAGGCCTAACGCTAGGTCCTTCACTGCCTAAGCCACCGGTTTCCAATACCACCTCTCTTCCTCTTTCTTTTACTTATTTCATCTAATTTTCAAGGTAAAAGCTCTAAACCCGTTCACCCTCTTTTCCAATATATTTGATTAATTTTCTTAAATTGATGAAACTAATGCATTTATTTGGGCTTCGATAAGTGTTTAAACACAAATTCGAACATCGATTGTGGTTGATTGAGATCGAATGAAGTTAAGGTTTTGGATGTTGGATGGAAAGGTGGGATGAAATAGCTTTGAAGCAAGTTCTACCTTCTTGAATTTTTCATCAAGCATTATTAGTTGAAGGACTAAATGTTTATTTTGAAGTAAATCTAGTGGTTGAATTTGATGACAGTAATTAGTATAGTAGTTGGGAATTAAGAGAGAAAAATAAATAAATTTGAAAACTTTAGAATAATTAAACATAATTTAAGGATCACATTATTCAAGGTACTGAATATGTTTTGAATTAGAAAAGTCAGAAGCATTGAAGTATAATTTCTATCTCTAAAATCTAATATAATAATATGGGATTGGGGGAATTAAGAATTTTTAAATTAGAAACGAAAGTTAGCATTTGATTTGAGGCTTTGACATGAAACTATGAAGGAAAAGTTATATAATTAAGGGAGCTGGGAAAGGATGGAAGAAAGAAAATTTCAAATCTTAAATTATGAATCATAATTATATTCTAGGAATCAAATTGATTTTAATTGTAATTTTAGTGCATAGGTGGCACCTATGACTTAAGGGAACTTGAGCAAACTATTAATTGAGGTGCTTAGAAAAAGAAGTTAGTAGGGCTTCTAATAGAGAATTTAGTTAATTGAGTATAAGTCATATGGGTGAATGCATGAAAAGGAGTAACATTTAATACAAATAAGAAGCTGACTTCTAATTACTAAGTGTACAATAGAGGAAATACCTCTCAACTGAATAAACTAACAAGTAAGATTCATTTTAAACTCTTAAAAAACATACATATGTTAAAAAGAACCTTCATTCTCTAGTTTGGTATGATTAGGACTGTCAAAAGTTGACCCAACACGATTACCGATTCAAACCGAACACAGAATTAAGTGGGTTTGGGTAAAGATTTTCAATCCATTTAATTAAATGGGTTGACACGTTTAACTCTTTTAATTAATTGGGTTAGGTTCAGGTTGGTAGTTTTGACACGAGAAAATACCTATTTAACCTGTTTAATTAAATGACTTAAATAGTTTAACCCGTTTACCCAATTTTATCACGTATTTTTTAGAAGAAATTGTGAACATGTGATGTTTAATCAATTTAATCTTTGTTTTAGGATTGTAGTTCTTATGGCTCATGGATGATGGTTACATTATTGTTAGGGAAGTTTTACTATTTATAAACCCCAAGTGTAAGGCGCATCGTTGAGTACTCGGGATATCGTCTATAGGGAGTTATGTTTTCAATTATCAAAGCCAACTAAAACATCTCAAGTCAGGCAAAACAAAAAGGGGGATAGAAAATAGAACTAAACTATTAAAACAAACAAAAGACTTCGATTATGATTAAATATAAGATAAACCAACTAATCAAGTCAAACTCTAACCTTCCCAAGTTATGTTAGGATTTAGGCTTGATCGGTTGCACCATCAAAGCTCACCTAAGCCCTCTCTCAAGGGTCGAAGGCTAGTTCAATTACTCTAACTGCCTATTTTCATGCGGTTAGCCCAATTAAACTATAAAAGTAGCAACCCTGGATCTAACTAGGACCTGGATCATTTTCATGTCCAAATGCTACTTATTCTTGCTACCCGCACTAGACGATTGACTTCACCTTTCATCACAAGACACTTGGCGGGCGCGAGAAGACCCTAAATTATAGCATAAACAAGTTAGGTCAAGGCCTAAACAAGAATCAATTGGCCATCTCAAGAACAAATTACAACCAAAGATCAAAGCTTTAATTAATAGACGAACATTGAGGCCAAAGCAAAACAATAATCCATTGAACTAGCGAATAAATTAAAAAGCATGAAATTAAAGAGAAAAGGAGAAGAAGAACGTAGTCTTCAATTGCGAATCCAAAATCCTCTACAATGTATACAAGAACTCTCTAATCTAATCTCCCCCTTAAAAGGTTTATTGGAGGCTAAGCTAATCCTAATTAGCCCTCAAAATAACCCAAAAGGCCTCTCCCGAAAAAAAGAGAGAAACCCCGCTTAAATAAGCCGAAAAGCACTACAGTGCATAGACGGAGGGGGATGCACAGTCTGGGCGCACGGCCGTACGTGCCTTCTGCCTTGGTGGACGGTGATGCGTATCCTGCAATATGACTGTGCACTTCCTGCTACTCTTACTTGTGCTCTTGGGGCTTCGTTGGACCTTTATGCATCCTTCAATTCATTCCCAAAGTCTTCCTTTCTATTAAAACCTCATAATTTCTCCTGAAAGTAAGACAAAACACATTATAAGCACAATTGAATCAAAGGAAGTGAATTTAACCCTTTCTCATCTAGATTCAACATAAAAACCATGAGAAAAAGTGATCAGATAGGGGCTAAAATCTGGTCAAATAAAGGCCTATCAAATACCCCCACACCTACCTTTTACTCATCCTCGAACAAAACGAAAAATAAAAACTAAGCTAAACAACTAAGTCACTTTTATAGGAATCACGGTTGTATTTAGCATATGTAACAAGCCTTTTAAATCACTTGGTTCCTCCAAGTGGACGAGTGAGGTCTCGTGAGGGTTTGCAGAAGATATACCCACAAAATCATGAAAAAGTAAAATAAAAAGAGAAAGAAAAATAGAAAATCTTTTTGGGTTTACAAACAAAACACAAATATATACAAGAGAGAAAGTTGTACAAGTTCTAACCAACCAAAACACCCTTGTAACAAAGATATCAGCCTGCATATAGACATAATGTACACATTAAGAGTCTCTATCCCCATGGACGACATCGAAGTACCAACTTTTCACCCCACTGTACATCAAAACTTTGAATCCGTCCTAGTACTTAGTGTGCTAGTGTATCATCATCCTAGGATTTAGGCTTACCGTAATTAAACTCAATCCGATTTGACCGGCACAAACTACATTATTGACTTATTAATATAGAAAGCAAGTTTTCCGAATGGCGGTATTGCCTCAAAGGGTAACACCCAATAGCGGTATTGCCTCAAATGGTAATGTCCAGTGGCTCATGCCTCAAAGGGATACTTGTCATTCCTAATTTTATTTTTTCTTTTTTCTCTATTTTTTTTCTTTTTTTTTGAAATGCAAACAAAAACGAAAGTAACCATGTATAAGATAAGTGGGAGAGCCAATCGTGAAAGACTAAGACCCTAAGATGACGATGACGGTACAAATAAGGGTTGGATTATATATCGATAATGAACAATTTGGGTTAGAATTAGGACCTAGAATGACACACTGAGGATGAAGATTTATCATGCACATCATGCTTATATACAAGCTAATAGTCAAAGCACATGGGATTTAAGCTGATCAGAATAAAACGGAGCTTCCCCAAAGTAGCAAGAAAACCATACAAAATTGAAAAATTGAGAAATTTTCACAAAATATAACCCCAAAAGGGTATGTGACCCTAAAAATAAATATAAAAGGGTATGTGATCCCACTCCCATACCTAAATATCACAACGTGCTCATTGGAAAGGAGTCACTACTACCACAAACACACATAAAAACAAAGAAAACAAAGTCACCCACACAAGACACATAAAACAATACAAAAAAAGAAAACAAAGCAAAAGGTGGTCATAGCCATCGGTTGGCTCAATAACATCCCAAATTTCTCCTCAAAGTTGATTACCAGTAAAAACACAACCTAATATCTCCAATTAAATAAAAAGGAAAAGAAAGAAAATAAAAAGATGGGACAAGAGTTAGAACGAGTGTACCAGGTCGGGCACTACATGTACCCAAACTATGCCCCTGGCCACTCCTCGTCTCTTAAGACTCGAGGTTTTAACTCGGATGCAATCAAAGCTCACAAGAACTTATCATGTGTCTGTGCATGTAACTCAGATGAATGTGAATAAGAGCACTTAAACATGAATCTCGGAATAACTGTAAGTACTCTTCTAAACTTATCAATTGCCTTTGAAAAATCAGTAGAAAAATCAAATGCGGTGGTCGACATGATTTTCGCAGGCATGGCCTCGAGGTACAATTTATAAGGGTCAATGGATGGGTCATACCTGCTAAAGCTACCTAGAGACTCCAGACAGTCAAGCACATCCCCCTTAAGCATATCATGATGATTAACAAGTGACATATTACGACACTCAGGGGAAGGCGAGGGTAGTGAACCCGAAGAGAAAGCATGGAATGTATCAAGGAAGGCGGGGAATATATTATCAACAAGATCGGGACTAGTCAAAACAGTAGCCACTGCATCCGTATATGACCTCGCTACTAGAGTAGCATCAAGATCATGCTCCTTAATAAAAGCATCACCTGACTTAGAACAAGTATTATCCTCATCAACACTAGCACTAATACCAAAGGTCTCACCTACCTCAAACTCCATCGACTGAGCTAAAGGGGAAGGTGTATCAGAAAAGGTCATAATAAACGCAATGTTGTTCCTTAAGGTGCTAGGTGAGGATGGAGCAACAATGGGTAAAGTAGTTAGGGGAGGGTCAAGTACTTCCTCTAGTCCAGACGCTAGAGGGGGGGAAGACGCATCATCATTACACAGGTTAACATCAAGTCTAGGAGAACTAAACCTAAGGTCGGTCTCATGTAATAGGTGATACTCCTGCATTTTATTGGCAAACTCAATTTGTTGCTCATTCATTGTCTCTATCACACTGCTAAGTCTAGTAAAACCCTCATCAGAAATATAACAGGGAGAAGAATTACTTTTATGATCATGATAATGACAAATTTTACACATAGGAGGAGCATAATTAGGGATGCAAGGGGGTGGGATGTATGAATTAGCACAACTTATCTCAAAGTCATAAGCATCCCGAGCCAACCAATCAAGAAAATCCCATGCTTCATCGGCATTGTTAGCATAAAATCCCAATACTCTAAACTAGCACGGGTCTCACAATTCACACGCTCATAGACTGTATTCAAAATTTTCCACTTCTCCAAACAATAACCACAATGAACAAGAAAAGCATATAGTTCGTCATAGCATCTCTAAAATAATTCATGCTCATACCAAGGGAAGTAGGAAGAAGACATTTTTTTAACTTTTTTTGGGTTTTTTTTTCAAAATAAAAGCCTAGTCTCAAATGCCCAAGTAAGCTCTAATATTGGAAAACATAAACTCCCCGACAATGACGCCAAAAACTTGTTAGAGAAATTTTAATATTTATAAACATCAAGTATAAGGTGCATCGTTGACTATTCAGGGTGTCATCCACAGGGAGTTGTGTTTTCAATTACCAGAGCCAATTAAAGCGTCTCAAGCTAGGCAAAATAAAAAAAGGGATAGAAAATAGAACTAAACTACTAAAACAAACAAAAGACTTCGATTATGATTAAACATGAGACAAACTAACTAATCAAATCAAACCCTAACCTTCCCAAGTTATGTTAGGATTTAGGTTTGATCGGTTGCACCGTCAAAGCTCACTAAAGCCCTCTCTCAAGGGTCAAAGGCTAGTTTAATTGCTCTAGCCACCTATTTTCATAGAGTTAGTCCAATTAAACTATAAGAGTAGCAACCCTAGATTTAACTAGGACCCGGACTATTTTCATATCCAAATGATATCATTCTCCCTATCTGCCCTAGGCAATTGACCTCACCTTTCAGCACAAGTTAATTGCCCTAAAATACGCATGAAAGCTCTTTTAATCATTTCATCGAAACCTGACGAGCGCGAGAAAATCCTAAATTCTACCATAAACAAGTTAGGTCAAGCCCTAAACAAGAATCAATTGGCCATCTCAAGAACAAATCACAACCAAAGAACAAAGCTTTAATTCATAAACAAACATTGAAACCAAAGTAAAACAATAATCTATTGAACAATCAAATAAATTAAAAAGCATAAAATTAAAGAGAATAGAAGAAGAAGAACTTAGTCTTCAATTGGAATCCAAAATCTTCTACAATATATACAAGAAATCTCTACTCTAATCTTCCCTTAAAGGGGTTTATTGGAGGCTAAGCTTAACCCTAATTAGCCCTCAAAATAACCCAAAAATGCCTCCCCTAAAAATAAGAGAGAAACCCCCTTTAAATAAGCCGAAAAGCAGTACAGCGCGTGAACGGAGGGGGAT
Organism: Carnegiea gigantea; assembly: GCA_029747015.1. Lineage (NCBI taxonomy): Eukaryota > Viridiplantae > Streptophyta > Magnoliopsida > Caryophyllales > Cactaceae > Carnegiea > Carnegiea gigantea. The sequence goes on from JAKOGI010001908.1 coordinate 109,146, forward strand.
GCACCGCCTGGGCGCACGGCTGTGCGTCAGACCATGCGTGCCTTCAGCCTTGGTGGCATGGTCATGCGTATCCTGCAGCATGACCGTGCACTTCATGCAGCTGTCACTTGTGCTCCTGGGGCTTCGTTGGACCTTTATTCATCCTTCGATTCATTCCCAAAGCATTCCTTTCTATCAAAACCTGAGAATTTCTCCTGAAAGTAAGATAAAACACATTATAAGCAAAATTGAATCAAAGGAAGTGAATTTGACCCTTTTGTATCTAGATTCAACATAAAAACCAAGAGAAAAAGTGATCAAATAGGGGCTAAAATTTGGTCAAATAAAGGTCTATCAATTATGATGATGTATTAAACTCAAAAGATTGATTTGTGGTGCTCAATAATCCTATTTTAGTGAAAATATTAAGCGGGTAAATAAGTAACCGGATAACCTAAACCTAACTTGTTTAGATTTAACTAGTTAATGGGTAAATTTTAGGTCAATCCATTTAAAAAATAAACAGGTACAGGTCAAGGTTTTCAACCCGTTTAATAAACAGGTTAGGTTTAGGTCGAGGATTTCTCAACCCGTTTAAAGCTCCATTGCAATAGCCCCACTGCACCTGGTCATCTATCGTTGAAGTAGAGCAAAAGGTTAAAGGCAAAGGTAAATTCGCTTGTAATTATGTAAATTTCTTCTTTTAAATTTTTGACATGTTATGGGATTATTGTTTTGCAAATTTGTCCTCTTTCTAAAAGTAATTTATGTCATATGGTTGTGTGTAAGAATGGAGGGCTCTAGTAGCTCTTGGAGTGGAAGAAGTTATCCATAATGTATGGCAAACACAACACTACAATACAAGATTTCAAACTCTTTAAAAAACCCAAGTCGACCCTATTGTGAACGTTGTAATTGTGGTGAGTTTTAGATGGGGGTATCTCCAAAGAGAAACATTCGTGAAGCTGAGGTAGCAAGTTATGGACCAAAGATGAAGATGCAAGGAATTCAAGATGCCATGGGAGATAAAAATCAGAGCATTTTGATTTAAATCTAGAATGAAGAGGGTAATGAAGCTAGCAGAAACAAGGGTTATGATTCTTTAAGGATGTTAATTGCTCTGAATGTTATAGTTTACATCTACGTTGTGATAATGTCAATGAAATGAGAAGATTTAGCAAAAGGGTAGTAGGTACTGGTATGGTTTAGAAGGTGTGTGTATGTGTGTAAGTTGCTGATAATGACTCAACCTCCTGTGTATTGAATATGTTCTCAAGCAATCAAACTGGCCTAAAATGGCTCTATTTTTCATATTTTGAACCTAAATCCAAAATTAAAATGAATGTGTACTTTCAAGCAATGAAGTTGAAGAGATTAATAGCTTTTTAAGTGCAATACATTAACATTGTTTGAACTGAACCAAGTATATAATTGCATATTGGTAGTACGTGCTGGGAAACATAACATGAATTCATCCTCGAAAGATATGATAAGTTATGCAAAAGTTTATAAATTAGGCCATAACAGGTTAAAGTCTAAGGTTAACATTTCTTTCGAGCCCCAAAAAAATTGTCTTAATGACCTAATTGTCTGAAATTACACAGTGAACTTCAAATGTATAAGATTCAGAGATGTTGGCTAGATGATTGAGGCTAACTGGATGTGTAAGGCTCATTGGATGACTGAAGCTGGGTGGATGTTTGAGGCTTAGTGGATGACTGCACACAGATGCTAAGTTGTGGAGCTTGCTTCCTTGGCCTTCACCTGGGTCTCTTCCCCTCTACGTTGCCATTAGAAGGGGCTTTTGTTTCCTGATTGTCTTGGAAGGCATGTTCCCTTGACCTTGATAGATGGTTTAATTGTAGTGAAGTCCTCCACACTTCTTATATCTCATAGTTCTGCTTCTTTTGGGCTACTTCTTTGACACCTCAAGTCCCCTCCTCCTCTCTTTTGTTGTTAGTCCTCTCTTCAATATAGTTAGAGGTGGATCAAGCAAGGGCTACTAGAATTTGGGCCGTAAGTTCTCATTTGGGATTGGAACCATCACCACACTGTAAGTAGCTTTGTACACCTCAATTGAATAATATGGGCTGGTGTGTCTTCTAGCCTATAGTTAAAATACAAAAGGCACCTAGTAGCATCTTTACATGATATTCCACTTATCTCCCATTGCTAACAGACACAAACCCCCTTCTTTAGCTCAATAGTATTGTCGGTTCCTTCATTATCTATGACATCAAATGACATGTATCCATTAGAAACTATGTCACACTATTAAGCCTCCCTTACTATCTTTCGTAGCTCATTTTTTATAAGAGGAACAACCTTTCCCTTCCAACCCTTAGCTTCCTCCTTTCTTTGCACAATCCAACAAAACACACGCTTCCTAATACCTTCTAACAGGGTCATAATTGGCTTGTCTCTTAATTTTCTAATGACCATGTTGAATGTTTCAACAAAATTTAAAGTGTTGTCCGTTGCTTTATGTTCAGGATCAAACAAATATCTGCGCCTGTGTTGCTTGAGCTCTCTAAGTAACCAAGCATGAGCTACTAGACCAACTTCTTATAGCTATCCCACTGCCATTTCATGTTCTGCATTAGCAACTTTCTAAAGAACCACCTTTAACTCTGGATTAGAAAATCTTCTTTTCATGATTCTTTCTAGATGAACCACACATACTCTCCTGTTGCGCTTAAGCATGCACTACTTTAAGGCATGAATAACTTCCTGCCATTCATATGCACCAGAATTAGTTAATTTCATTAATTATGCATTTGCTCACTAAGAAAGAACTAAAGTCATTATGAGTAAGTTTGGGGTGGTTCAATTACCTTGCATCTATCTGATATAATGATAAACCTACCATGATGCTCAGCACCTACAACATACACTGAAACACTGGAAAATATGTTTGGCTATCATTGTTCTTAGACTCCATAGCTGCTAATGCTAAGGGTACACAGTGATTAGCAGCATCTATGCCCATTGCAGTGAGTAAAACTCCTCCAAAAGGCACTTTTAAATGAGCCCCATCTACTATAATAATTGGTCTATAACCTCTATGAAATTCATTAATCACAACTTTAAAGCTTATAAACAACCTTATGAACCTTGGATTTTGCAAAATTCTTTTCTGATGGTCTTGTTGTGCTGGTGACTCTTCTTCAGGTAAAGGTATATCCAGCAAATGTAAGTATATGACCCAGGATTTGTGTTTTTCACCATCTCAATGTACCAGGCAAGCATTTTGTATAACTGGTCATGTCTTTCTTCAATCTTATACAAAATTAGCTTCTTTCCTCTCTTAATCACATGATACTTCAACATCAACTAGATTTATATAACAACGCATTCCCCATATCTACAAGCTTTAGATCAGGGTTTTGTCTGAAGTTATAAAGTAATTTTTCAGATATCCTCCTAGAGGAAGCCATAGGATTGTCCACCAACCTTGGACAACTGTGATGATGTTTTGCATTGTATGTCTTCACTTGAAAAGTTCTCCCATTTAGAAGTCTAGGCACATGAAGCCTCCATAAGCAAAATTGAAATACATATTTGACAATGTATCTAGTTGCAAGATTCTTCAGCTTGATCAGGTTTTTACCCTCATGTTCATAGTAATCTCTCGCCACCTTCATGCATTGTGCTCTGTTTATGAACATATCAAAACAACAATAATAAGAACCCCTGTCAGTGTGTATTATGCTTTTGCGGGGCTTGGGGAGATCCAAATGTAGGGAGTCCTACTCCTATGCACATGATTGCTCATAGAGATACCATTTCTAGTAGTTGTTTATGAACATATCCTACTTTCTAATACTAATTTCCCCATTAGGCTGATCAGGTTCCCACATTTGTCCACCATACATTATCTCACTGGAGTCAATAGCATGAACATCTTAATCATCACAGACACATAGTAGTCACCTATCTCCCCTTGGATTTGTTCATCTTCTAAAAAAGTTTGGGTTGGTTTGATTTAGGCTGGCCTTTTTGTTTCTGAGTGGGCTAGGTGGGCCTTGTCTAGTTACAGGCCTGCTTTTAGGCGGGTTGAAAATTATGCTAGGATAACTGGGTTTGGTTAGGCTTAAGGAATGAATGGGCCATTTGTTCCTGAGTAGACTAAGAGGGCTTTGTCTAGTTATAGGTCTACTTCCAGGTGGGCTGGGAACTGTGCTAGGTTGAGTGGCTTTGGGTAGGCTTAAGGTATGACTGGCCTCTTTGTTGTTCAGTGGACTGAGAGGGCTTTGTCTAGTAACAGGCCTATTGCTATCTAGGCTAGCAATTATGATTGACTGAATAGGGTTGGGTTGGCTTGCAGCAGGGCTAGTTGGGCTAGGAATGATGTAGACTAAATGGGGTTATGTTGGCTTGCAGTAGGGCCAGTTATGAGTCGTTAAGTAAAAGCCTGACTTTATCCATATAATGGAACTTTGCTTGTAGGGAGACTTGCTAAACTATAGAATTTTTATTAAACTTCTCATGGGCATGCTCTTAGGTGGGTTGCTGGAACTACTTGGCCTAATCAATTTAGGAGGCCTCCTGATAGACAACTTTTGTATTGATCTCCTTGCTCTAATGCTAACCTTAATCCCTACTACTTGCCTTTCTCCTTCACCTTTATTGTGCTCTGTTCGACTTAGAATGAACCCATCAATGTCAGCTAATGATACTACTGGTTCTTCACTTACAGTTTGTAACTCAACATCCACTGTCTTTCTTAAAGACCTAGTGGGACCATCCTCGCCATAATTTGATCCCTGACCTTCCCCTTCTTCACTCACTTGAGGGTTTGATTGACTCAATTCTATTTGCTCCTCCAACTTGTGTTGTTGCTACTTGTCTAATATCAAGGCCCATTTGCACAAATCATTAGGTTCAAGGTTGTCAACCATGTTTATGACAATCACAAGCTAACTCTCCCAACTTTCAAAACAGCCCAGCAAGTCCTAATCTTTCAGAATCCAGTGTTTTTTCCTCACTTGTCGACATTTATAGTTATAGAAAGTAGGGAACCTTGAAAAATTTTCCTGTCTCCCTCATTTTACATTTGGTGATATTTTGCAAATCTAAAGCAGACATTTCATTTACTCACATTGCCCTAAATCTATGAACTTTCCCTTGTACTCAACATGTAGAATTCTTCATAACCATTCTGTATTTCTACGCACATGATCAATTTGCATAAGTCATTAGTCAATTTCTGTATATTTATGCAAAGCAAATAACCCACCCCCCATTACATTTTGAAAACATCAAGAACAATTCATCATTTCATTTAATCATTAAATCGTAATTACATTCATCTACTCCTTTAATTTCCAAATTACCTACCAAACCTTCACAAATTTTCACTTTCATTTTAAATTAGGCAAGCTTTGCATTAGAAGTTCACATTATTGTACCTAAATTTCAATTTCACAACACCTTATATTTTTAAATCTAAAAACACATAATTTTGCAAAAACATTAGCCCCCCTTTCCATCAATAACACACCAATCCATCCCAACCTTTTGAACTTTATAAATTTAAAAACCATCACAAACACTCAATCAACATCATCATAAAGCAATGTCAAAGAGCTTTGGGACCTTCATGGGTTCTTGCCTCTTCTCTTTCTTCATTGATATTCTCCACTCTTCTTTGAATTTCACTACAATATTAAGTTTTCAAAACTAACTCTCATTTTGAACTTCCTAACTTCCCTTTCTCTTTCGATTTGTAAGATGTTGAAGTTGTGGTAATTGAGTACTTAGGGTTGTGGTAATTTGGTTTTTTTTTGGGGGGAAGAGGCACTTTTTCTTTTACTTCTCTACTTTACTGCAACAAGTAGGCAGGAGAAAGTCAAATCACCCAATTGCTTCTTTTCTTTCCCCATTTCCCCCATTTATGGGTTTGTTCTTTTTATTAGCAAATGGGTAAAGTTGGTAAAGATTGATAGAAGTGGGTAGAAGTTATCTTTTTGCAATGATTTGGTAGGTGTTGGTTAATGTTAGGAAAGATTGGTAGAAGTTGGTTAGAAATTGAAGAATGTTGGTAAGAAACATAAATAAGTGGAAATTTTTTTGTAAGAATTTTGAAAGAGATTGGTAAGAGTTTGTAGAAGTTGGTAGAAGTTGGTCACAGTTAGTTGAAATTGGTTGAAATTCAAAAGGATTGATTTTTTTTTTTGGGGGGGTTAGAATTGGTAGAAGTTGGTTAAATTTGCCAAATGAGAGAAGTTGGTAATTTCACACATTGGACTTAACAGATTCATAATTAATCTATACTCAATAAAATGGAGTGGACATTAGAGATGCCTAAAAAGAAAAAGGGAAAAACATTTCTTAAAATGGGAGGAATTGGTGGTAACAATATAAGAGGAGGAGGAGTAGTGGTGGTGGTGGTGGTGGTGGTGGTGATGATGATGATGATGATGATGATGATGATAATAATAGTAATAATAATAATAATAATAAAAACAACAACAACAACATCTACTACTACTACAATAGCATATAATCAAATCAGAAGAAGTCATTGATTATAGTGGGCTAATTAGGAAATGAGAAATAAAAGTTAACTAAAGAGTGAAAAGCATACACAAATGTGGTGCATTTATATATATAATTAAAATTAACAAATATAAATTATGAAAACTATTGACAATATTAGAGTTTATGTGAATCCGAAGACAATGCCATCACCACTAAGCCATTCATTGGACAATTCTTAAAGGAGAACATATTTCAAGAAAAGGTGTGCCTACTTCTTGTGCCCTTCGAAAATTCGTACACTTCTCATCAGTATAAAATCTCATAAATGTACAAGTATTTAAGGAATCGTTTTCAAACATTTTGTCACATAACAAGTGCACCTGTCAATTATTAACTAGTAGGGTTTAGGCCCACCAATTCCACCTATGCAGCTACAACTCAGACTTCTTGATTAATATAGGAGGTGCACAGCTTACTCAATGATCACATTGTTCCAATATAAGCTCATCAAATTAGGTTACACTTTGAGATAATAACGAGAATAGCTTTATATATAATCTCTTTTTCACTTTATTTCGAACTAAAATGAATTAAAATGCATGTGCTCACTAAAAAATAGTTTTCTGTCTTTATAATATAGGCGCAAATGCATTGAGCTTCGACTCATATTTGAATATTTTTGTAGTTTTATGTTTCCAGATAATTAAATGTGAAGTCCTTACCTGAAAAAACTTGAGAAGAGATGAGACATTCAATCGAGTTTTGACAAGCTCGCCATGACATCTCATAGAACCATGGGTCATTTAAATGTATGCTTCATCGAGTGTTGGACTATCATTTGAGTTTGAGCATGTATAAACTATGTGCCATTTGGTTTACGTATAAACTAAAACGTATTATAATGTTTATGTTAGATGAATTAACTAAGCCTTATCCACCTAGGATAGTAGTAATATCATGACTTTATTATTCCACTATATTAAATACTAATATTTAGACAATTAATGCTAATTAGGTGATTGCGAATGCGGACGCCACACTTAGAAAGCACCCAATGGACATGGTGGTTTCCGTGAAGGTCGTTAGAGCCTGACAAGCCCCAAGCCAACCCACTTTCACACACCTATTAACTAATGGCCTAACAATTATAGTTATTTTGCAACGGGATCTACTGTAATTATCCCACAATTGGAGCAAATTAGCGACAAGCCCTAATACTTCGTAGGCATAGTTAGCCATAACCATGAGGGTAGTGAGGTGCACAAGAAGCGTTGTACCCCTAAGACGACCACAGAACTGGGAAGACTGTTGGCATTGTTGGAAAAATTAAACTACTGTAGCCATAAAACTAGAAAGATCTTACTTGAATTCTAAAAGGTCACCAAAACTAAAAAGAAAATCGATAGAGATTGGAGTAAAAAAGTGGGTATTGTCTCACATTGATAAAATTCAAAGAATATGATAGTGGGTGTTGTTCCACATTGATAAAATTAAAGGGTTTGAGCATGTATATAAGCTCGTGAGTTACTTCACCCATTGCCAATTGGTTTTTGGGTTGAAACCTTATTTGAATTTGTATGCATGGCTCTTTGTTAATTGCCCAATTGATATAAAAAATTTAACATAGTATCAGAGTAAGGTTGCTTGATCTTGATTTGCCACCGTCTTCGTTTAATTAAAAATTATATGCACATGTTGTGCCTTATTAGTAGCCCACACATGAGAGAGCGTGTTGGAGTATGAAAGTGGGTATTGTCCCACATTGATAAAATTCAAAGAGTATGATAGTGGGTGTTATCCCACATTAATTAAATTAAAGGATTTGAGCATGTATATAAGCTTATGAGTTACTCCACCCATTGCCAATTGATTTTGTGTTGGAACCTCATTTGAGCTTATATGCATCACTCTTTGTTCATTACCCAATTGATATAAAAAATTTAACAATGGACATTCAAAAAAAAAAAAAAAAACACACTCTATCGCAGCAGGTCTAAATGAAGAAAAGCAAGATAACAAACCGGTGCATGGTCAGGACTACTATCCTAAAACGACTGAGATAGGGGAAAACTTTGCTATGTGGGTCACTACCTAGGATTACACAGCTCCAACCAATCTTGTGCACTCTCAATTAATCTACTGCAGTTAAAGTGACTTCGCCTAAACCAAAAAAATAAAAATATAATAAAGAAGGAGAAATAAAAAAAGTAGTAATATGCATGTATAATCAGAAGAAAACGAAAGCCCTTTTCTATGTGAATTTGCAACTGTTAGAAATCTTAGGGAGCGTAACTCATGGAACTACAAACTTGAGATGGAGAAATCAGTTTTGGAAAGGTGGAAGTTAGCTTTGTAAAACAACGCAAGTTTTAGAAATGACGTCAAGTTATGTTGTCAAACTAATTGTTAAGACAATTGTCCAAGATATTTAATTTTGATTTGTAGTAAAACGTGGAAAACCCAGTCCACACCCAAGCTTGATTGGCCGGCGGCATTGTTAGAGAATAAACCTATTCCTAAACCGTCAACCATCAGCTTAAATTTTTGGTTTAGATGTTTTGTGAACATGGTATCAGTGCAGGTGCTCGAATTTAATTTATGACCTTCCTCGTTTGGGTAAATTGTGTGCACGTGTTGGACCTTGTTAGTAGCCCACACGTGAGGGGGCATGTTGGAGTATGAAAGTGAATGTTGTCCCACATTGATAAAAATGAAAGGTTTGAGTATGTACATAAACTTGTGAGTTACTCCACCCATTGCCAATTGATTTTGGATTGAAATCTCATTTAAACTTGTATGCATGACTCTTTGTTTACGGCCCAATTGATGTATAAAATTTAACAAGCATGCAGACGCACATGCGATTACCAAGCCCCACTTGACTTTAGTATTTGAAGTGGTTGAGAGAGCTCATGTATATAAAATACTCACTAACCACATCAATTTTTCCATCTTAAATACTTGCTCCCTCCCTTTAACTATAGGACCTCTTATAAAAGAGTTTAAACAACACTTACAGTAATGAAGCAATGTTGCGTCGTTGTTTCATCTCATTTCCTTTATGTTGGTTGCCTTTAATTTGTTATCAAATCGAACCGAACCGAAGTCATGGAATCTCATTTTCACATATTGATAGAGGTCGGTAGTATATATATAATAGTCCTAGCCTATCTTGCTAGGTAGGGACAGGCATGCCCTGTGTTTTATTTAACCTAATTTTGAACAAGACGGTACTACTTAAATTGGTAGCGTAATTTTTATTTTTTAACAAGCTTCTCTTTATTTATTCTTCATTTCACTTTTTAATTTTTATTTGTTTTTCTTGTCCCTGCCCCATTTCTTCATGATTTATGCTGCTTCTACGTATCCAAACTTTCATGTTGAGGGCTTACTTTAAGGTGATTTTTAAATTATAGTCACCAAAGCTTAGAATGGAATTAAAAAACAGGGAATCTGTTACAATTTTAAAAGACAACACAAATTTATTTTATGCCTCATTTTTGAAGGGGAAAAAAGCATCCATAGCGCAGAATAATAACTGTTTTGGTCAAAGAAAATGCTCATTTTAAGTAAATGGTTGTCATCATTCACTAACCAAACAAAATGCTTATGCATATGGGAAATTTTTTTAATACCAATTCTGTGAATGACTTCATCTTCCCTTTGCTTATAGAAAAGATACCGATCGAGGTTTGAAACACATCAAAACTAGTGAAGATCAAAAGAAGTCTAGCAAATTGAAAAAGTAAGAGAATTGCCAGTCGATAGAGAAATAGTATGATACGTATTTAAGTACCAGAAACATGCTTATTCACATACAAAGAAAATGCTTATGTCACTAGATAACTATAACGTAGAGTTTGAGTAGTACTTCGGCTTCGGTGGAGAGAACACCGTTGTTTGAAAGCATCAAGACTAGTGCAGATACAAAATGTCTAGTAAATTGGAAAAGAGAAACAGTTGGAAGCTGATGAGCAAAAAGTAGATAAATGCTTATTTAGTAATCGAGAAATGCTTAGTCACGTACAAAACAAAAGTTTATGTTGCCAGTCGACAATTTAACGTAGACGTTGACAGGTACTTTGGCTTTGGTGGAGTCGAACTAGGCATCAAATGAGCCCAAACTCTAAAAAGAAATTAAGGGAAAATGAGAGAAAAAGAGATAGTTATGTGAGTGAATTAACAAAATTTTATGATATCTTTCACTGCAAGAAAATAGCAGTAGAGTGATGGAAAAATTGACGGAATTTTTGGCATAAATTGACGGAAAATAGATTAATCGCGGGTATAATGACGAAGTACAACATGTAGAAATTTGGCTCCTTGATATGCAATTCCCCTTGGTGTCTGTAGAACTTTTCGACGGTGATTAATCAACGGATTGTCAGCCCATTCTAGTAGTATTGACGGGCACGGTGACAGAAGAAGAGGACAGATGTTGACAAGGATCGATGGAAATTTGGTCTGCCAATCCTTGTTATGGGCCCTGGCTGCAACCATTCACAAGTTAGGAGGCGTAATTGGTGGGAAATTTTTGACGGAACTACCAGTCGCATTTACAGAATAAGACGGAAAGTCCGCCGCTTTTTACATCGATATATTAAAATTTAGGGGAAAGTCCAGCAACAATACAATATTACAAATTACTAATCCGGATTAGTAACCGCGGGTTGTTGCATCAGTAAGCAGCTGTATTTGGACAAAGTTCATATATTACACATCCACCTTGCATGCTTGAAATCCATAACTTGTTCGACACCCAAACAAAGCATTAGTAACATCATATTATTCCATAGCTACTGCATGCACCACAGGCATGTCCAACTTGCGAATTACACACTTCAAACCTAACCTAAAGCTCATAGTCATTTTCATCACAAATCACTCACTAGGAGAATGCGGGAGGTTCTAGAGGCATCTCTGGCCACTACCATCACCAAGGGGAGGTTCACAGAAGCATGTCCACTAGCATCACCAACTGCACCATCCTAATCATCACCATCTGGAGGTGCACCATCCCCATCATCATCATCATCTGATGACAAAATATGTGGAGGTGGCTCGTTAGAAGGCCCGGATGTATGATGCTTGATGAAGTCCCACATCATTTTCATTTTGCCCTCATCTTTTTTCCCTACATCGGCCAAATAGTCCACTTTCTTGAGAAGTGCTTCCCTACTTTTCCTCTCCACTTGATTGGACACACTTTCATTAAAACGCATTGCCATCTTGCCGGCGTCGTAGTTTTCGACAGAAGATGATCTAGTAGAAACTAAAAGTCGTGCCATGCACTTCGGCTTAGAATTCTTGGAGCCAAAACCATAGACACGACCGTTTGAATCATGGTTTGCTTGAACCCATATGTCCCTTTCTGAAAGTGGAGGGCCTTGCAAACTATGATCAGTTGATGGTTGGGAGTTCCCATACTCCTCCCACCTCTTCTGATGGGATAAATTCTATTCTGACCCCCAAAGTTTGGCGTAAATAATTTTCGGGACCTATAATTTTAGACACAATTTCCTAGTCCATCCAACTTTGGTGCAAATAATTTCTGGAACCAAACTTACTAAAAGTAGTTTTTTAAATTACAAAAAGATCCCTAAAGTTTTTAAATTTTTTACTTTAACCCCAATCCTTAAAAACTTACTTTCGAAAAACTAAAATTTGTATATGTGTAGTTTTTCTCATTAGTAGCATTTTTTATCTTCTTTTAATTGGTATATGAGCCACGTGATGAAAAATAATTAAGATTATTAAGCTAATTAGTAATTAATTAAGCTAATTAGTAATTAATTCGACTTCACCTGCTTGCCCTGGACCGAATTATTTACATATTATTCACTCACCGGAAGGCATTTCTCCTATAACACCTCAATTAAACTATATAATTGAAATAGTTTCATAATTAAAAGCCGAATTAGCTAAAATTAAGTCTAAAGTCAAAGAGTTTAAGAAGCAAATATCGGTAATCCACCTTTCGCTAGTTAACAAAATTAGGCATAACGGAAAATCTACTTCCAGCATTAGTACTCTGTTTCAGCATAAATACCCTTTCCAAAATCCAAAAAATAAGATTTCGTTTCCTTTACATGATATGAAAATCCAAAAGGAAGTAGGAGAAAAATCAGGTGAAAAATCGGCTGAAAAGATAAAAAAAGAAGAGGATGGAGTATAAGCGGTATACTCTTCAAGAGTTACAGAATATGTTTGAGAAAGAACAAAATCCAGAAAAATTAAACAGGATTATGGACGCAATTAATAATAAACATGACGTGTTATATGATGATAATGAAAAAACTAATAATATCTAATTAGAAGAAGAAATATATCAGCAGATGAACCTTATTAAGCTAGAAGATCTGAATGTATTACTGTTAAACATAAAATTTTGATAAATTTAAATTTGTCAAAATTGACCCTCATAAAATCAATACAATTCTATCAAAAAAAGGCTCAAAATTTGTGTCAAATTAAAATTGGGGCTATAAAACGTGGACCCTTATAAATTCAATTAAGGAAGCCACCAAGTCAAAAAAAAGAAGTAATATCATATAATCCCCCAAACCTTGTGCGTTAATCCCATGAAGGAAAAAAAAATAATAATAATAGTAATAATAATCAAATTGTGGTTATTTGGTGGAACATTAAAATCAGTTCGAGTACTAATTGGGGAATTACTTTCACATTGACCATCCTATTCCACTCCCCCACTAACTCCACTCCTCTATAACCACAACGTGAGCACACAAAAGGCAACTGCTCACTGTATTATAAAAGACAGAGGAGTGGAAAAACAGAGGGGGCAGAATCCAAAACAAAAAAAGGGGCTCAGTGAAAGACTAAGCAGGGAGATCAGAAACAAAAGAAATTGAGAGAAGAAGGCACAAGCGCAGAGATTAAAGTTTCAGTTCGTGAAGAAAATACTCAAGCAACACTCATCCTCTCCTCCAACATATTGAAGATTCGAAGGTAACAAAATATTAAGTCTTCATCTTTTTAATGCCTCACCTCACGGCCAAGTAAAAGAGGAATCAAATCGATAAGCCACTCAAAAGCGGGAAACGGTCATAGCATTGATAACATGAATCCTGCCCAACTCCGAGGCTCCAATCACGAACTCATGCTCCGCCGGCCCCGCAAACCAAACTTGGTTCTTGCCATAATCATGAACTCACAGATCCTACCGGATCAAAAAATAAATGGATTCTACCAAATCGAATCCCGAGCCATGATGGACTCACAAAATCATGTATTCTACCAAATCCCGGATCTTGCTAGATCCATAAGCTCGGATCCCAACAGATCTCGGGTCTTGCCAGACCCCTAGAAGAAGATAAAGAACCGACCTTCAAGGGGTAGACGATGCCAAAGCAAAAGAGTCGAACTGCAGATTAATCCCTTGACATAAGCCTCTGTTTTGGGAAGATGATGCTCAATTTTGGTAAAAAGCTAAGACTACATGTCTTATTTGACAATAGGAATAAAATTAAGGATTTGCTTTTAACTAATGGAAGTAAAGCAGTAAGTCTTGCAGTTAGACTTCTGGACTTTAGAATTCCTATCAATGGCTGAAATGAGCAATGGAACTGGAGCCCAGCGCAGTGGTGGTTAGCATAATGAAAATATGTGATCATCATTTATAAAATTATCATGATAATTAGTTTGATAGAGGGCAATGATCTGTTTTGCAGGTTAAGGTTGTCCAAAAAGAAAAAGAGGGCAAAAGCAAATAAAACAATAAGTTTTATTTTGATTTAAATGGGATCAATCGCTTGAACGTTGTTTAGTGAAAAGAGGGAGTGAGTACTTATTGTATTCAATATGCAATAATGTCCAAAAGGGCAATTTGAATGTGAAAAAAAATATGTAAATACAACTTGGTCAATCACATATGTATTGAAGGACGTTTGAAGGGGTGTCTGAGGCTTGGTGTGCAATTTGGCTAAAACTAGATTTCGATTCATTGAACAAAGCAAGGCCCAAATCAAACACTCAAGTTTTGTTTTTACCAAATAAGATGATGACGGTTACTTGGCTATGTGTTTTTAGAACGTTATTAAATTGTTAAGTTTGTGACTCTTTTCGAATTTGATTAATAATTGAGTTCGGGAGTCCAAATATGAATGGGTGTAAGGAAATTTTTCATATGTCGACTTAATCAAATTTGCAAAGGTAAAAAAATAATAAAATTATGCCTAGCATCGATTAGAACTACGGTGACTTGATTCCACTATGGATGCGTAGGAAGTCCGATATAAAATTTTCGAGTTCAGTCTAAAATGGGATCCTCAAACGAGCTTAAACCAACAACCCCCCTCTTCACGAAAAGTTAATTTTTTGAGATAATTGCGCCTTACCTACTCAAACGACAAGAAGTCAAGCCTCGTAAATATAGAAACCGATCCCTCAAATTTCCCAGTCCATGAAACGGACCAGAGAAAACCTTATTAATATTCCCCCTCCTTCATAAAAGCCCACATTACAATTCTGTAACCCTTGGTTACATGTTACGTGACCAAAACAAACAAAAACCCAAGCTTCTCAAAAAGACGAATGTTTCTCAAATAATAAGTACGGCAAAATGGGCTAGACCAGAGCCAAATATACAACCGAGCTCACCAAATTTCCCCACAGGATGCAAGCCTGAAAAAATAATTTTTGATCCAAGAACTACGTCGATCAGATCTTGCCAAGAGTATGTAGGAAGTCCTTAAATAAATCTTGGGTGTAATCGGAAGTCAAAAAATATATATGTGGGGATCGATTCCAGGAAGGGCTAAATCAGCAGATTAAAAAAATGGTCTTGAACTGGCCAAAAAAAATGCATAACTTTGATATCAAAGCCAAATAAAATTAAGTGATAAAATTAAATCATAGTCCATATAAATAAAATCCAATACTAAAATCAAACTAAATCATGGTTATTAACATAAACAAAGTAAAATACAAATTAAATCAAATTAAATTTTAAAGAATACGGTTGGTTTAATCCTCTATAAAAAAGGTACGTAGGCAGTTCACGATAAAAGAGTGAGTGCAACCCAAATTTCAAATCAAATAAAATTATCGATTCCCTAGCCTGCTCATGAAGAATGTGTACGTATAGTACCCTTCCTAGAAGGTGCCTATACAGCCACTATCTGATTCAATTAAGCTTGGGATACGGGAGATTCAACATTAAAAGTATGATAATAGTCGATCCAAATTATATAAAGTCTTATTAACGCAAAACAAAATAAAGAAAGAAAAAGTAAAATAGAACGAGTCAGAATCAAAGGGTGGTCCCCTGAGAGAGGGACATAATTAAGGAGGTTTATCCTTTTGAATAGGGTCGTACTCAAAGTAAACCGATGTACATTTTTGTACGTCAGAAAGTTCTGTGGTGCATATTATTTATTTTTATTAAATTTTTGCTCAACATAATTTTTAGCATGCTCGATGGGACCCTATTTTCCTTTTCATCTCCAATTTGTTTATGTTTACTAATATGTAGTGTTTTTTGCTTTTTCTTTCATTTTTTGTGTGTTTTCATGAAGGAACAATGGCACCTTAAGTCACCATCAACTTCAACGAGCTTCGCGTCACCTTCGTGATCAGACGAGGGATGTTCCAAGCAAGGAAGATGTGCAAGTGGTCTTCATTATTGGGCCACGATACATCCTTATAGAGTTTCCATTGTCAAATTCAATGGAACAACTATAGGGCCTTGAAAAGGCAAGCAGGCCTGCCCCTATGACTGATAGACAGCTAATCAAGAAAGCAGTCAAGAACCTGAAGAGCAATAAGCGCAGAAGTGACAAGCGCAACGCTAAGTCTAACGCACCCAAGCTAGCTCCGTGACCAACTCTAGAGCTAGCCAAAAACAACTTTGAGGAGGGCTTCTCAACAAAGGTCATCCTTCATAGCAAGCCCATTAATGGCTATGCCACAAAAACCAGTGTCAGTTCTCCGCCGCAAGCCTATTCCAACTTGGAGGGAACCCTAAGGAGGGAGGCATCAGCAAATCAAGCCACAACGCTACTACGGCAAGATCGAATTCCTAACCTAGTCTTAAGGTAAGGTTAGGGTCTCCATCTTAGCCCCAAGGCAGGTTTGGGTTCCTATATGCACTAGGAAGGGGGCAGAGTCAAGTAGGCATCTCCCAACTTCAAAAAGCTCCTATAAGCCGTTTGGGGAAGGAACTTCAGGAGTTAAAAAAGCTCCTTAGCTTGTTCCACAAGAAGAGTCTTCATCAGGACTATCCTTACTGATATTCCCGTGGTTGAGGTGATGATGGCCTCCTACTCAAAGGAGGTAACAGCACCTAAAAGTCCGAAGGCTAAATTCGTTAAACACTCAGCCTCAAGCACCGCTACTATGGTGCCCAGGACTCTATAGGTCAAGGATGCTACTCCTCCTCCAGTTCCTACTAAAGACAGAAGGATATTGCCTTCCAGATCACAAAGCCAAAGCATTAACATATGCTGAGGTAACTTTGCAATCTTCCGTCACCACCCTCAACCACGGTAGGAACCAACCCAAAGAACAAGATGAGATTACAAGTTCAGCCTTTAATGATCTCGGAACTCTCTTCCATGAAGAGGAATTGTCAACTTTTATCCCACAAGGTCAAATTAGCCAGGATGATCAAGCTGACAACATGCTGGTCTTAGTAACAAGCACTCCAAGCCTTGAAGAATAAATGCAAGAGTTACAAACGAGGCTTGCAGAAAAAGAGGCTGAAATTGCTAATCTCGCTACTCGCCTTGAAAATAGAGAGCGTGAAAAAAATAATGAGGCTGACAGTAGCAACACTGCTATCACTCTACAAAATAGCACCAAGCAGCCATGAATCCCCCAGTGTTGGGGTATAGGAACCCATATCGAAGTCATTACCACTCGATGTTATTCCCGAAAGGTTATCAAAAGCCAAACTTTGAAAAGTTTGATGGGATAAATGTATCACCACATGAACATTTGGCCTATTTTTACTCAACATGTGTTAAAACTGCCTTGAATAATGCATCGTTAATTCGGTAGTTTGTACAGTCCCTTAAGGGGGTAGCTTTTACATGGTATACGCAGTTTCAGCCTGGGTCACTGCACACTTGGAATGACCTCCAAAGGGCATTCTTGGCTCAGTTCGTGAGTTCAAAGCAAAAGGTTTCTATAATAGACCTTGCTGATACACACCAGAGGCCAAACAAGAGCGTGAATGACTTCATTACGACATGAAGGAGTTTAAGCTTGCAATGCCCACAAAAGCTTAGCAAACAATCAGCAGTTCAAATGTGCGCTAATAATTTGGACCCTCAAATTGCAACATACGTTGGCACTGCAGAGCCTCAAAACCTCGATGCCCTTGTATCTAAGGCAAGCGATGTAGAAAGACAGCTTGCCCGTCAAAGAATTACATAGCGCCAAAGAGAGGAAAACAAATGGCCTATTAACAAAGGAGAGTCAATGGCCAGCTTCGTTAAAACAAACTCAAGGCCAACCTACGGTGGAAATGTCAACAAAAACATCAAGCAAAAGGAAGAAGGCCGACGACTCACCCTTCAAGAAAGGAAGGAAAAGAAATATCCCTTCAATAATGATGATGTCCAAGGGATATTTGAGGAGCTTATGGCTACAAAAGCCATTTCTCTCCCATAACCAAAGCGACCTGCTGCAATCAACCGGACAAATGATCCTAAGTGTTGCCCACCATTTTTCTCCCATAACCAAAGCGACCTGCTACAGTCAACCGGACAAATGATCCAAAGTATTGCCCATATCATAGGATTATCAGCCATCCTATAAAGGATTGTTATGTCTTCAAAGGCATAATTGAATACATTATTAGGCGGGAAGAAATCAAGATAGAAGGAGCTCCACTAAAGGGCCCACCGCATCATCAAATGCAACTTCAACGATTACGTAGAAGGATGACTTTTACCCATCATCCTCAGAAATTAATGAAGGGATCCTAACGGTGTCATTACCACCTCATGCAGTCTCAATCAAGTTCATTGCCGATGATGATGTAGCAATAGTATGAGCATATCCAGATATGGCTCCTCCCTTACTAGGAGCACCAACCTTATACGGATTCTACCTGGAGCCGAGTTTAGAGGCATGGATAACATCAGAAGATGATGATGATGGCGACTTTAGGTGGTAAACCTACCTCAGCAAAAGACCATTTCGACAGGGAGTGGTCTGAGCTTCTTAGTCCTCGAGAGTTAAAGTAAGAGGACAGAAGCCGCCACAAAAGAAAAATATGAAAAACAAGAAGAAGAAATCAAAGGCTATACAAAAACGTTGTTGAACTCCGACGGACAAAGCGACGCGTTAGACGGTCGTCGGAAAATATCAGAGGACCCGACGGAAAAAGCGATGGGGCCTGACGGGAATTTAAATTTCCGACGGGATTTCCGACAGAAACGGCTTCCGTCCGAAATTCCGGCGGAAATTCCAACGGAAACCCGTCGGAATCCGTCGGTCCCCGTCGGGAATACCGTTGGACGATTTACGCAGATCTCGAGGTGTGAAGCGTCTGGCTTTTAAATTTTGGGGAGGGGGTGTTTTGGCCGGCAAATTAAAAGTGTAGGGAGAGAAGGTGAGGTTCGAAAAGAGAGAGATGGAGGGGAAGGAAGGGAGAGAAAGTGAGGTTTGAAGGTTTCCGTGGTCGGAAAATTGAACGGTAAGTAATTTTTTTGGTTAATTTGTTGTTCAAAATTGAAATAGTTAAGTTAATTGATATTTTTTATGGTCTTGATTTTTCAAGTTTTGTCGTCGCCACGAACGCCGCCAGTGCCACCGGCAGTGCCGCCGACGCTGTTAAGCCGCTTGATTTTTCGGGTGTTTAAAGGTTAGTACAATTGTTGTGTTTTAAAATTGTGTTAATTTGATATGTGATGTTCATTTTTGGGAATTTTAATCTTAAAGCATGTTTATTTAGTTTGAAAATTTTATATTTTCCATAGAATATGAATGTGAATTGCGTAAGTTTTTTATTTAATTTGTAAAATATGTTTATTAAAATAAGTAGAGTAAAACATGTTAAGTATGTATATATGAAATAATCATCAAATTATTTTAAAATGTTAAATATGTTAAGCATGTATAATATATTTTATTAAAGTGAATAATTTTAGTAAAATAAGTTTGTTTATTATAAAATGTTAAATATGTTAAGCATGTATGTTTTTGGAGGTATGTTTAATTTTTTTATGATTTGTTTGATATGTTAAGAATTTATGTTATATTTTTGCAATATTTAGGTATGTTAAGTATATATTAATTTAAGTTTGCTAAGTATGTTAATAGTATTTTGTTATTTTTGTTTGGGTTTGTTTAGTTAGATGAAGTGTGAAATAAGGTGTTTAATTTGTGGTTGATGCTTAATGAGGCTTATGTAGATAAATAATATTGTTATGTTAAATTTATTTTTTTTGCATATATGTTTAATTACATTAATTGTTGTATTTTAGGTTTTGTGAGAATTTTTTTTGATAGGGAAAAAGTATAATGTAACTCTAATTTAATATGTAATGAATGTTCATTTGAATAATTGAAATAGTTGTGAGTACGTAAGCATGTGTAATATATGTTTTGTTTTGGTAAATGGTTTAACAATGTTAAGTATGTTAATTTTTTATTCAATTTGTTGTGTATATTAATTTTTGGTAAGTATGTGAATAATATTCTTTTTTTGAGATATGGTTACTTTGAAAGCATGACTTGGTTGGTTTAATATCTAATTTATTTTTTTCGTAAAATATGAATGTGAATTATATTAAATTTTAATTTTATTTGTGAAGTGTATTTATTTGAATAAGTGGAATAAAATATGATAAGTATGTGCATTTATAATAATTATATAATTATTATGAAATGTTGAACTTTATTAAACATGTCTAATGTGTTTTGTTTTAGTGAATACTTCGAATTTTCTAAGTATGTTTGTATTTTGTTTGATTTGTAATATATATTAATATTTTGTAAGTATGTGAAGTGTATGTATTTTTGAGGTATGTTAAGTATATATTGAGGTGTATTAAGTATATATTAATTGAAGTTTGCTCATTATGTTAATTGTGTTATACGCTATTAATTTTGTTTGGATTTATTTATTTGGATGAAGTACGAAAGTAATAATTTCATTTGTGTTTGATGCTTGATTACATTTATTTTCACAAATAATATAGTGATGTGAAATTTTGATTGAATTTTTTAAGTATGTTTATTTTTTGTTTGATTTGTTGTGTATATTAATCATTGGGAAGTACGTAAAGAATATTCTTGTTTGAGGCACGGTTAATTTTTTGTTTGATTTGTTAAGTATTTTTATTTTATCTTTTGGGTAACAGTATTTTGTTTTCTTTGGTTTGTTTATTTGAATAAAGTGTGAAATAAATTATGTAATTTATGTTTGATACTTAATTGGGTGTGTTATGATATATTTAATAGTTTTACTAAATATATTTTTATGTTATATATATATATATATATATATATATATATATATATATATATATATATATATATATATATTGAACTGGTTAAATAGATTTCTAAAAAATTTTTATTGTAATTGGTTGTAGTTTACATAACAATTAAGGCAATCATATTAGCAACATATGGATGGGCCGTTGCATCGTCAATGGATGTATAGGAGAAGAAATCCTAATGGACATGGACTTACAGATGAGTGGTTGATGGGAGTTAATATGTTTGATGAATTTGCACGAAATCAGGAGGAGTACAAAATTAATGGAGTTTATAGATGTCCATATGTCAAGTGTAAGAATATGCAATATTTTGCACCTGACGTTGTAAAGTCTCATTTGTATAGAAAGGGATTTGTGAAGAATTATTGGTATTGGACTAGTCATGGGGAAGAAAATAATTTGGAAGCAGGGGCTATGAATTTTGATTACGATCACAACGATCATAATCATATGGAGAACATGCTTCATGCTGCCTTCCAAGCTAATAAAATGAACATAAGTACCCATTATGACGCTAATCCTGAGGTATTTTACACTATGCTTGAATCTGCCCAAAGATCATTGTATAAAGGGTGTAATATAACTGAACTTGAAACATCTGTTAGGCTACTTAGTATTAAATCAGGGCACAACATGTCTCAACGTTGTTTTAATGAAGTTGTTGACCTAATGAAAGATATATGCTCTTCTGAAAGTGGCATTCCAAAAAATTATCATCAGTAGCTCAAAAAAGTGAGATATTTAGGTATGGATGTTCAGAAAATTGATTGTTGTCCGAATGGTTGCATGCTTTATTATAAACAGAATGAGGGTTTATCCGCATGCAAATTTTGTGGACGTACAAAACAATTACCAAAGAAATCCAACCAATGAGATCACAAGGATGTTTCATATGTCAAAATGCACTACCTTCCTTTAATCCCAAGATTGCAATGACTGTATGCCTCAAAAAGGACTGCCGTTCATATGAGATGGCATCATGAGCACTGCCAAGAATGGGTGTTCTCCGGCATCCATCGGATGGATTAGCTTGGAAGCATTTCAATCAAAAGTATCTAAATTTTGCAGTAGAGCCTCGAAATGTAAGGTTAGGCCTTTGTGTTGATTGTTTTGACACCATTTTCCATATCTGGAAGATCATATTCTGTGTGGCCAATTATTATTACACCTTATAACTTACCTCCATATATGTGTATGACCACTCCATACATGCTTTTAAGTTGTACTATTTCGGGTCCAACAAATCCGAAGAACAGGATTGATGTGTACTTGCAACCCTTAATTAATGAGTTAAAAATGCTGTGGGATGTTAGGGTAGATACATTTGATGTTTCATACGGGGAAACTTTTAGATTGCATGCCGCATTGATGTGGACAATTAATGATTTTCCTGCATATGGTATATTATCCGATTGGAGTATTCATGGGTTGTTAGCATGTCCAATTTGTACACACCAAAATTGTGCATTCCAGTTACAGCATGGCCGAAAGCCATCTTGGTTCGATTGCCATCGTCGATTCTTGCCTCGGAATCATTGTTTTAGAGCTAATAAAGTTGCTTTTCATAAAGGGAAGAGCATACACATTGGCCCTCCCCAAAGGATTTCCGGTAAAATGTTGTCTGATAGGGTATCGACATTGCTTAAAGTGACTATAGGTATCCATTTTCAAATTCCGAGACTTGAGGAAAATGAACATAATTGGACAAAGTAAAGTATCTTTTAGGAGTTTCCATATTGGAAGCATCAACTTCTGAGGCATAACCTTGATGTTATGCATATTGAAAAATACTTCAGTGAAAATACTATAAACATAGTGATGGATGTTCTCGGAAAAACAAAGGACGATATCAAAGTAAGAATGGATATGTCTATTCTGTGTAGTAGGCAAGAGTTGAACTTGGCTACAAGAGGGTCAACTGATAGATTGTGTAAGCCAAAAGCCAAGTTTGCACTGTCATTACCTCAAAAAAGGGCTGTCTGTCAATGGTTGCGGGAGGTTCATGTGCCTGATGGTTATTGTTCTAATGTGGAAAATTGGGTGGATCCATCTAACACAAAATTGCAAAATATGAAAAGTCATGATCATCATGTGTTTTTGAAGAATCTTCTTCCAATAGCTTTCGCTGCTCTTCCAGAAGATGTGTTGGGACCCCTGGCCGAATTGAGTGAATTTTTCAGAAACCCATACTCCAGTGAATTATATGTTAGCACATTGGAAGGGATAAACAAGAACATTGTTATAATTCTTTGTAAGTTGGAGATAGTTTTCCCTCCTGGTTTTTGGAATATCATGGAACATTTGCCCATTCATTTAGGCGAAGAAGCTTTGTTGGGTGGTCCTGTTCAATATCGATGGATGTATCCTCTTGAGAGGTACTTCGGCTGGTTGAAGCCTACGGCAAAGAACAAAGCTCGTGTAGTGGCATCTATGGTTCATGCATACTTAGCATTTAAGATTAAACATTTTGCTGAATATTATTTTCAGTCAAGCCTGCATCGCCCAACTATTGGGCGTAATGAGGGTATGCAGCAATTCGAACCACAAATGCCAACTCTATTGGTATTCAACCGTAAGGGTACTCCATTTGAAAATCGAGGAAAAAGATATCTTATTGAGGCGGAGTACCGTGTCACTCACCTTCACATTTTACTGAATTGTGTTGAAGTGCAACCATATTTGGAGTAAGTATATCAGTTACTGAAAGTTTTATTTGAATACTTAATAATTATCGAATAATAATTAATTAATTTCACTCATTAAACATTACAATTGGTTTAGACATCAATTTCGCGGTCATAATCCAAATGCAAGTGATGTGGAAGTTGACTTGTTTATCGAGGCAAATTTTGCACAATGATTTGAGTGTAATGTAAGTAATTTTTCTTAAGTAACCTTCCATTCCTAAAAAACATTTTTGTAACTCTAAAAAGG
This sequence comes from Carnegiea gigantea, assembly GCA_029747015.1. Lineage (NCBI taxonomy): Eukaryota > Viridiplantae > Streptophyta > Magnoliopsida > Caryophyllales > Cactaceae > Carnegiea > Carnegiea gigantea. The sequence goes on from JAKOGI010001908.1 coordinate 133,016, forward strand.
ATTACCTTCTTTTTTTCTTCATAGGTCAATTCTTATCGGGTGTTTAATGATGAGAGGTAAGATTTTTTGGTGAACTTATCTCATGGACCGATTATGGTAGTGGAATGTTTTTCTGAGTATAAAGTTAATGGTTACCGGTTTCATACCAAGGCTAGAAATGAAGGTAAAGCAACATATAATTGTGGCGTGTGTGTCAAAGGAGTTGGCAAAGGTGATGAAATATCAGGGGATTATTATAGCATACTTCACGAAATTATTCGTGTTGAATTTATGGGTGAGCCAATTAAAAAATGTGTACTTTTTAATTGTGAGTGGTTTGACCAGGATGTTCCTCGGGGGCTACATTATCCTAAATTTACCTCATATCCTGAGGTTAATCATACCAGACGTTACAGAAAGTTTGACCCATTCATATTTGCTGATATTGCAACCCAAGTGGTATATATTAAGTATCCTAAGGGGATATCAGAAAAAGCGAATTGGTGGGTAGTTATACCAAACAAATCTCGCGGTGCTCCTAAAGATAAGAATAATCTAGAACTTTCCTATCAACAGTTAGGAATGACAACCATGAATGTGGATAATGTAATAGCCACAATATTAGTCGATGAAACTGCATAAGCTGATGATGTTGATGGACATGATTGGGGTGATGATCATGATGGGAATGGTGAACATGATGATGGTGATGAAGAGGATAAATAAGGTAAATGGCAGGATGAAGCTGAAGACACTGATGATGATGATGATGAAAATATGGCATTGCAAAGTGGTGATGATGACGATGATGATGTGTCCCACAATGATTGATTTAATATTTTCGTTGTATGGATATTTATGCATGTGTATGTAGTTTTTCTTAATTGCAAACCCAGCAAAACAATTGTATATATGTACTGCAATTTTTTCACTGATAATACTATGAATAGCGGTTGTATTTTTTCATTTTGTTCTTATTTGTTAGATGTCTGGACTCAATGGTAGACGTGGTCGTGGTCGAACGGTTAGGAATGATGCAGGTAGGGGAGCATCACAACTGACCCCACAGTATGATCCTGCTGATCAAAACTATGAAACAAACACCTTTAGTGGAATGTTTGGAGGTTTTCTTGATCCAACTCAACCATTCGAAAATTATTTTAGTAGTATGAATGAGCAACCCCATATGCAACCACCTTTTTTTGGTGCGGGTATGCAGTCACCAATCCAACCCAATATTCATTACATGTATGGTACTTCAGCTACTCCACTACTTTATCAACAGTTTGGCACTGTTAGTCCACATTTCAACGGTAATCAAATTATGGGGCAACCTAGAATGCCAAGCCACTCAGTGCACAATGAAGGGACCTAAAATGAAGGGGTAGGAAGGGATAGACACAGTCCTGTACCTGATAGTGAAACTGCAAGCACCAATAATAAGATATACTAGGATTATATCCTTGCGATGCAAGAACATAATTCAAGCATTTTTTCAGTATATTAATAGCATAATAGATAGTTTCTTTTCGAATAGTAAAAATAAATCGATATGTCAAATTATTTAATTATCAAAAGTTGAGCATTTTGCTAGATTATTTTTTTTGTTGTAACAACATCTTCTTTAATCTTAATTCGAACTCACTTTTTTTATTTCATTTGTATTTCATTGTTAAAACGATTATATTTTTGGAGAATATATTTTTTAACTAAATAGTAACAACTATGTGACATTTGGCCACTTCAATATATAGAATTGATATTGCATTAGAAAATAATTATTGTTTTGAGTTATCATTGTTTCTTTTTCTTTTTTCATTAAATTGTTGTAAATTCCTTTTATATATGCATCATAATTATTTATCTACTATTGTTTGAATATTGCCTAATATATGAGACGTCTTTTCTTTTGTGGGCAAGTTTTAGTAGATAAATGGACCAACTTTTTTATTTATCTTAATTTAATAAAAATTATATTATCTTCTTACTAATGACTCTTCTTACTAATGACTACATATGATATGTGAAAAGTGCATGCAAAAAGTTTGGTCAATTGTTATTTTAAGTTCAATTAAACATAAATAAGCAATAAAAATGTTCAATTTTAAAAGTAGTAAACATTTTAGAACAACATAATTATTATTTTTTTGAGTTATTATTGTTTCTTTTATTTTTTTCCTTTTAAATCACTTTAAATTCCTTTTGTTTTCATAATATAATTATTTATTTACTATTTTCTTGTCAAAATTCTCTAATATCTATAACATCTATTTTTATGGGAAAATTTTATGGACCATTTTTTAATTTATTAATGTAATGAATATTTTATTATAGCATACTAATAAATATATAAGATATCCAAAAAGTTATTTTTTAAAATAAAATAGCATTGGATTAGTTAAACTATAAATGAACATTGAAGTAGCTAATTAATTCTACGCTGTATTACACATGGCATCCTAAGTGACATGACACATGGCACTCATACATTGATTCCATCCAACTTTTAATATATATATATATATGATGTACAACCTGATGGTGACACGTAAGTTTATTACAAACTTTGTAACTTCTTCAGTAATCATATTCTTTTAATGCCTACAGTAACTGCTTTTAACAAATTCTTCTTTTGTTCTTAGTTTTGTTCCATATCAGGGCGTAGTTCAGAAAATTGTTGAAAGTTTTGCAAGTAAGTACCCATGTCCTTGGACCACGTGGGGGGAAGTTCCACAATCTCAGAGGGACATATGGTTTAATGAGTTTAAGGTTAATTTTCTGTACAACGAATTTAAAAGTCGTCATTGGATTGTTTGAGATGTTTAATTACTAATATACTTCAACTTTGGCACAGAAACACTACTACTGGCATCCAAACAATGAAACTCAGATACGGCGTAACTTTGAGTACAAAGGGGCAACTCGACTTAGGGACATTCTTGGATATGCCAGGAAGTACAACAAAAAGTCGAAGTGATTACCACCTAGTGTTTGGAATGAGATGCTTAAATATTGGAGTGAGGATGATAAGTTCAAGAAACTGAGTCAACAAAATAAAAAGAATAGATTGAGTGACGCTGAAGGTTTTGGTCCTTTGTTAAATACATGTGGCTCAATTCCAATTAGTGAAAGGAAAATGCACTTGGTAAGGAATGTGATTATTAATAAGCGTATTTCTTATATATAATGTATGGTATGGATTGAAGTTTTCATCCTTTTTCATATTTAATTGTTGGTTACTTTTTTTTTCTTTAGGCCAAAGCATTAGGTAGAGAACCCATATGTGAGGAATTGTTCAAGGACACTCACGGCAAGGTGAAAGACAAAACTTTTGTGGATAAAAAGTCTGCAAAAAAAATCTAAGTTTGACACATTTTATTCAGAGATTATTCGCATGTTATAATTGTAGGTTTAGTATGAAATAGTTTTATTTTTGACAATTTTCAGGAGGATCATCATAACAAATGGCAGGAGTACTCTCAGGCTGCAATTGAGGGGGCTCTCAACAGTCACCTATGACCCAAGAAGAGCTTTGGATTAAAGAAAATCTGAACAAGAAAGACCGTGTATACGGTTTTGGCACAGAGGGGGTCAAGTTTAAGAAATTAGCAACCATTGCAGCTGCACGTCACTCATCAGCTGAGCATTTTGATCCAAGAGAGCAAGCGCAACTCTTCAATGAGAGCATAACCAAGCAAGTAGAGGTTATAACTCAAATACCCAAGAAACGGGGGAAGACAGAGCGCATGCTGAAAAAAGTTTTAAGATTTTTTAAAGGTCAAAGTGCAGGTTCTTCCATCTACATCAACTTGAACCCTGATGATGAAGAGGACCCCCAAAATGACAATGACGATGATCTCACAAATTTATCTGACTCTGATTAGTTTATATGATTTGCGTGTAATTTGTGTAATCTGCGTGTAAATCAAAAACAACTGTGTTTTATGAATGTCGTAATTAATAATTAATTTAGCACCTTCTTTTGGCATATATAAAACTTTATATTTGGTATAATTATTACTTATTACATATTGTAATATATTTAATTTTTTTTTGGTATTTTAAGAACCAAATTTTTTTAAAAAAATTTATTTTTTTAAAAAAAATTTAATTTTTTTTAGAGGGGCAAAAATTTTGTCGGGATTTCCAACGAGAAATTCCGTCGGAATTTCCCTGCCCCTCTACAGCGCAGATGCAGTACTATCCGACGGTCTCTCCAACGGGTGTTTCCCGTCGGAAATTCCGACGGACTCCGTCGGAGTATTTTCTGCAACGAGCTGAATTCCGACGAGACGTTAGGCGTCATATTTTCCGTCGGAGATCAATTTTTCCGTCGGAAAAAACAACCTTTTTCGTCAGAAAATTTGTAGCAGATTAGATGTATTTTTGTAGTGGACGTCAATCCCTAAAGGTTAAGACCCCTTTCACTTTAGGTGATTACATCCCTAAAGGTTTTTTTGACAGTGACTCCTCGGATAATGACCTCGAAGAAGGGGAAGCAGCCCAATGTCGTATGTTCTCATGGGTTGATGTATGTGAAGAGGTGAATGTCAATCCTGCAAATACCACTCAAGAAGTGGACCAAATAACTCTACGGTCTGGTCATCAACTCCAACCACCTGAATCGGCAAGAAAAGAGAGGGAGGAAGAAATGGCACTAAAGGAATTGCCAACATCGGAGAATGTTAGGTAGAAAAATGGAAAAGAAGCACTCTCATCAAAGCTCAAATAGCAAAGGTGTCACTAGAGACAAGAAGTTGACTAAAGACCCTAAGAAGGATCTTCCCATCGCGGTCCCTTTTCAAGTTCGTCAAGGGTCTCATGAGAAAAAGGTCTATTGTGATGTCATCTCCTATCTCAAATGAATCGCAGTGCACCTCAGTGTCTACGATGCTTTACAAATGTTAAAAGTGCTAAAAAGGGCACTTATTCAGGCGTTAATGGATCCTGATGACTGCAAAGATCAAGTTAACGTTATTGAGGTGGATGAGGTGTTGTCTTCTCCTTTACACTGGTGTGCTGCATGCATGACTTGCATAACATTCTCTGATGAGGACCTCCAGTTAGGGACTGCAAATCACAACAGGCCCTTGTATGTTATTGGTATGATCGGGGATAGAAGGATAAATCATATTCTAATTGACTGTGGTTCCGCGATTAACCTTCTTGCTTGAAGGGTATTGAGAACAATAGGGATGACACCAAATCAGTTGTCCCCAACCTTATTCACAATACAAGGATTTAATCCGGTGGGGCAAAAAGCCTTAGGCACTATTACTTTGAGAGTTGAGCTAGATAACCTCTATATAGATGCTCTCTTTCATGTGATAGATGCCGACACTTCTTGTAATGCCTTACTTGGGTGGCCATGGCTTCATACTAGTAAGGCTATTGCCTCCACTCTTCACCAGTATTTGAAATACACTGACGAGTATGGCAATGAGAAAACAATTCATGGGGATGCAAATCCTTTTCATGGGGAAGACATTAATTACACTGATGCCAAGTTCTACAAATCAACGGATCCTGGAAACTCTCAGCGTTTTTAGACCTAAAAGGGGACAACCGAAAATAAAAGCCCACAACTCTTACTTTGCCTTAGAAGGTCATTCGAGTTGTGAACAGCTATGCAAGTGAAGCCGAGGAATATCAATCCCCACAATCAAAGGTGTTGTTCAAATACACGCCCAAGGAGAAAAGAAAGGCTGGACAAAAGGCCTTCACACTGGTAAGGAAAATTATGAACTCTCTTGTCACGAGTTACACTTTTCGCCTCCAACGAATTGACCAGTCAGTGCCCAGAAAAAACTTGGTCATAAGAACATCACTCGATTATAAGAGAGTATTTTTAAGAGAAAACTCATCAAACTCTCCAACAGAAGCATCATCTTCTAATGGTCCACCTCCAGGAGGACCATCATCATCAAAGAGAAGGAAGAAGAATAAGAGAGGACTTGCCAAGGCCAACCAGAAATTGAACATCTCGCATGAAGGTAGAGTCCTGAAAGCATCATTTCGGGGAAATACCTCTAAAAATCTTCAAATATCATATGATGGGGGAATTCTCAAGGCTTATGCCATGAATGGTATGGTTTTCATGCCCCAAGAGCAAGAGATGTTCTCCCAAAATGAATAAATACAACCTCGAATCTCGATTTTTCAAAGGCTTAGGAAAGTCAATGAACCCAAACAAAAGAGCATCTGAGGCAGAAAGCAAAGGAAACGGAAGTTGAACAAGAAAGGGCAACAACCTAGAAGCTTCGTTTGAGTTCGTGAACAAAATGAAGTCGAGCAAGCAGACCAAGTTAATGTTATTTTTATCAAGGACGAGAATGATGCTCAATTTTTTGAACTTTCTTGTCAAGAATCTCCCAAATATTAAAGGGTGGTCATGATAGACTCGAAAATGTGTGGTGAAGTTCAAGTTAATTCACCTAAAAGCTCAAATGGTGGCTTAACTCTTGAACAGGAGCCCTCTCAAGACTTTGTTGAGGCTGCTCAAGTTGCACCTCCAGAAATGGAAAATGGCGATCAAGCAACAATTGATAAGCTTCGGGAGATAAATGTGGTAAAAGCTGATGATCCCAAGCCAATTTTTGTGAGTGCCCTGCTAAATTATGAAGAAATGGCGCAATATGAACAACTCGTCTAAGAATACAAAGATGTTTTTGCTTGGGGTTATCAAGACATGTCGGGCTTGGATCCAAAGGTTGTTGCTCATAAGTTGGTTGTTTCTGAAGGTGTAAAGCCAATAAAGTGGCCTCAACAGTGCTTTCATCCTGAGTTGACAATCCTAACAAATGTTGAGATCGACAAGCTTATAAAAACGAACTTCATTCGTGAGGCCCAATACCCAACATGGTTAGCTAACATTGTCCCCGTTCGAAAAAGAATGGTCAACTCTATATATGTGTGGATTTCAGGGACTTAAACAATACATGGCCTAAGGATGATTTCCCACTACCAATCACCGAACTCCTAGTGGATGCCACTATGGGGTTTGGGGCTCTATCTTTCATGGATGATTTCTTGGGGTACAATCAAATCAAAATGGACCCTGGAGATGAGGACTTAACGGCCTTTTGGACACCACAAGGCATATACTGCTATACAATAATGTCGTTTGGTTTCAAAAATAATAGAGCCACCTACAAGAGAGCCATGATGATCATTTTTCATGATTTTCTCCGCAATCTCATTGAATGTTATGTCGATGACTTGGTTGTAAAAACAAAAGACAGAGAAAATACCTAAGAAATGTCTTTGAAAAGCTTCATTAATAGTAGCTCAAGATGAACCCCTTAAAATGTGCATTCGGGGTCACCTCAGTGAGGTTCCTCGATTTTGTTGTTTGGAAAGAAGGAATAGAAATTGATCCTTATAAAGTCAAAGCCATAATTCAAATGCTCCATCCGAGAAATTTAAGGGAATTGTGAGGATTACGAGGAAGGTTGGCTTACATAAGGTGCTTCATCTCAAATTTATCAGGAAGGTGTCAACCTTTCATAAAACTCCTAAAAAAGGACACGCCCTTCATTTGGGATCAAACTTGTCAAAATGCTTTTGAAAGCATCAAACAATAACTCGCAAGACCACCTATTCTAATGGCTCCAATATAGGGAAGACACTTAATATTATACACCGCCGCCCTCGAACGGTCTTTAGGGTCTATGTTGCTCAATGTAGCGATGAAGGGAGTGAAAATGCCCTGTATTATATCAGCCGGACAATGGTGGGTGCAGAAGTGAATTACTCTTCTATGGAAAAAATTTGCCTTGTCTCAATTTTCGTTGTACAAAAGTTACGACACTACCTCATGTCCCATCAGATTATTCTAATCTCGAAGGCAGAGTCATTATGATGTATATTGTCTAAACACATGCTGTCAGGGAGATTGGACAAATGGGCTGTGCTTTTGGCCCCTTTCGACATCAAGTACATGCCTTAAAAGGCAGTAAATGGATAAGCCATAGCCGATTTCCTAGCAGCACATCCACGTCCAGATAATGAGGAACTACCTAATGATATGCCAGATGATGAAGTTATGCTTGCTGAAATTAAAATTTAGCAGTTATATTTTGATGGGGCAGCAAGGAGTTGGGAAGCCGGAGTAGGGATTGTTTTCGTCGCACCATTAAGAGGACTTATCCCTTATTCATTCATTCTCTTCGAGATCTGTTCAAATAATGTGGCTGAATATGAGGCAATCATCATTGACTCAAATTGGCCCTTGAAATGCACATTGACCAGTGTTAAGTATTCGGTGATTCTCAGTTAATCAACCAATAAATAAATGGTTAATATGAAGTAAGAAGTGTCAAAGTGGTACCTCTTTATCAAAGAGCAAGAAGCCTTATGAACCAATTCCTTCAAGTGCAGATTAACCACATGCCAAGGTCTGAGAATGATAAAGCAGATGCCTTAGCAAAGTTTGCTGCTTCACTAGCACTCCCTGATGAAAGGGAAATTCAAATAAAAATTAAGGAACATCATTTGCTGGCCTCAGCCCTGGACCATTTTGATGAAACAGAAGGAACAAATGTGCTCTCTGTTTTTGAGGTAGAAGAAGAGGTAGACTGGAGATAACCTCTTATTGAGTACATCCAGTATAGTATTTTAGCCATTGACCCAAAGAAAAAGGTAGATGTGAAACGATGAGCATTAAGGTTTACATTTAAAAATGACACCTTATACTAAAAAGCTTTCAAAGGGGTGTTACTTAGATGCTTGTCAAGAGAGGAAGCAACTTATGTCCTAAATTAAGTTCATGCTGGGGTATGTGCCACTCATCAGGTAGGTCTAAAACTTGCTAATCAAATTAAAAGATTGGGCTATTATTGGTCAAGTATGGTTCAAGATGCTATACTTTGCTAAAGCATGCTAAGCTTATCAAATACATGGAGATTTCATCCACCAGCCAGCACAATTACTTCACCTAAGCACATCATCTTAGCCCTTCCATGCATGGGGCTCAATGTAATAGGACCTTTCAAGTTATCCTCCTCTCGTGGTCAAGTGTTTATTTTGGCACCCACAGACTATTTTTCAGAGTGGGTTGAGGTCATTCCATTAAGAAATGTTGGGGCAAAACAAGTCACTAATTTCATCAAGATCCACCTGATTTACAGATATGGAGTCCCATACATGATCATTTTAGATAATGCCCTCTACTTTAAAAATCAAATAATGATAAGACTTACAAAGAAATACAAGTTTAGACCTAGCTTCTCGTCGAGCTATAATCCATCATTGAATGGTCAAGCCGAAGCATTTAATAAAGTACTTTGCAAGATCCTATAGAAAATGATCTCAAGATCAAGGAGGGATTTGCATAACCGATTACCTGAAGCTTTATGGGCTTATCGAACAGGGGTTTGAATAGCGACTAGCTACACGCCCTATAACTTGGTTTTTAGCTCAGAAGCTGTGCTACCCCTTGAGTGCAATTGCCTTCCCTAAGAGTGACTATGCAATTCACTGATCCAAATGAGAATGTTTAAGTAAGATTAGCCGAACTTGAAGCGTTAGATGAGTGTCGGCTAATGGTTCAATAAAGGCTTGAAATTCACCAAGCTCAAATGGCTAGGGCATTTAACAAGCGGGTTAAATTCCACTCATTTGATGTTGGTGTTCAACCAAAAATTATGATATTTTATACCCTTTTATTATCTAATATTTGCTCAGAATAAATTGTTAAATTAGAATTTTAATATGTTTTTATTTATTTTGTAGGGATTGAAAAATTTGGGGAAAAAAATGGAATAAAGCAATCCAAAGTTTGGACCAAGAGAAGATAGGGGGGAAAAAAGAAGAAAGAAGCAACTCAAGTCTCACGGCCCAGGCCCAGCAGCAGCCATGGCCTATCCCTTTGCTCTCCTTCCCCCTCTCCATCGGGCCTGTCCTTTACCTTCACACGCGAGCCCAATAACCAGACTGGGCCAGTGCCCCAGCCCAGTTTCTTCAGTTAATTCAATCACGTGCCTCCCACGTGACCACGCCTTTCTTCCCCCCCATCTCCTCTTCTACTTCATCTGCCTCATCCCATGAGATTTAGACCTAGAAATTCAAGGCAAAAATAGGGCAGCCGTCCATGGCTCTTCCCCTCCCTCAACTCAGAAAACTATTGCTTGATTCATCGCCTCCTTCAGCCGTTACCCATCTTTTCCTCCTCCTCTTCTCAATTTCTAGCTAGCGTCCCCCTCCCCCTTTCTCTTCTTCTTTGTTCCCTCATTCCCAGAACCCAAACAGCGCCATGAAAACAGGGCCATGAACTGGCCTCCTCACCTCCTTCTCCTCATCTGTTACTTCTTCTCTCTCCTCCATCATTATCCATAATCATCATCATCTTAAATGTAACGATTACCAAACAAAGAGAGTGGGGCTGAAGGGGCTTGAGGCTACATTTTATGGGTGAAAGAAACAGAGCAATGGGGGAGGAGTAGAGTAGCGCGGAGAGTGGCGTAGAGATTATGGCAGAGCAGGAGGCAAGAATGGAGTAGAAGATAGGAAGTAGACTTAGGGGTTTAGTTTAGTTTCTTCAATTTTCGTGGCCTGAGTTTTTGTTTAATTTCATTTTCAGATCTGTTTTCTTTGGTTTTAACTGGTTTTGTTCTTTGTTCTTTTGGTTGAGAGCCCAGTTCGAATTTGGTTCTGTTGCTGGAATGATCTGCTCCTCACTGCTGTTCTTCTTCACTGGGTTCAGCCTATTCAAGAATTTCAAGATTATAGTTCATTTCGTTTAGTCTATTGAGTTGTTCACTGTGTGATTTTCGTGATTAGATGGATTGGTCCTCAGTTAATTCATGTCAGGTTTGCTTAACTTACCTAAAATTGCAGGCTGTTGGGAATGAATTGGTGTAAGCTTTATTTTGATCTTAATCTTGCAGTTTAATGAGTAAAATTTTTCATTTAGAATCCCATTAGTTTAGCCATCAACATCCGCTCATTTGATGTTGGTGATGGGGTTCTGACAACAAGGAGGCTAATTGTCGGCAATCGAAAGACACAAGGAAAATTCGAGCCCAAATGGGAAGGTCCCTATGTAGTTATGAAAGTCTTTCCTGAGGGGGCATATGAGCTCTCAAATCATGATGGACAAATTGTGTATGCCGATGTCAATCGTAAATTTATAAAGAAATTCTCTACTTGAAATTTATGGACAATTGTGTCCCAGTGAACTATGGAACGCTTTGTCCCTCAAAAAGGGGGTACGTAGGTAATCTGGTTTCATGTTAGACCAAGCCACACAAATCAATAAACTTCATTTCCCCTTAGAAAAAAATAAACTTTCCTTGAAAAAAATCTTCTCAAAAAAAGGGAGAGAGAGATGGACTGATTTCTTGTTGTTGTGAAGGGACAAAAAGCTAAAAAGGGAAATGTTACAAATGTTTTCATGGAAGTATGATTGCAGTAAAAATAAAACAATAAAATAAAATAAAATAATAAATGTTAATAACAAATTAAAATAAATTAATGTGCTAAGTGCATAAATTCAGCTTGAAAGTACTGATCTCAAATTTGAAACCTAGCGTATCTACCTCAAGTAATAACGAGTTATTTTGGTCACTTGTGCTTGAAAATCTAATTTTGTCCCTATGACCATGAAAGAAATATCATGTTATGCTGCATTTCTTCCTGAAGACTACATGAAGTTGTATCAGACACCAGTCTTACCTATGTAGGGTCCTCCAACCAAATGAACCCAAGTATCCTTTTAAAAGCTATGGATATGATATGGGGGGAGACATGGACTCCTTCTACATGGTGATTTGTGTGGCTCTACGATGCTATAACAATTTTTAGAAATAACATAACCCAACCCATGCTGAATCAATGGCACCAATATTTCTCTACGGTAAAAAAAAAGAAAAAAAAGAAGGAAACAAAAGGGGGATTCTCCAAGATGAAGTCGAACCTTGCACGTGTTCCGTAAAATTCACACGTACAATGCTCGGGGGGTAACTGTTAAACGTAAAATTTTTGATAAATTTAAATGTGTCAAAATTGGCCCTCATAAAATCAATACAATCCTATCATAAAAAGGCTCAAAATTTGTGTTAGAATAAAATTGGGCTATAAAATGTGGACCCTTATAAATTCAATTAAGGAAGCCACCAAGTCAAAAAAAAAAAAGAAGTAATATCATATAACCCCGCAAACCTTATGCGTCAATCCCATGAAGGAAAAATAATGATAATAAACAAATTGTGGTTATTTCGTGGGACATTAAAATTAGTTCTAAGAAGTATTAATTAGGCAATTACTTTCACATTGACTGTCCTATTCCACTCCGCCACTAACTCCACCCCTCTATTAACTGCAACGTGAGTGCACAAAAGGAAACTGCTCACTGTATTATAAAAAACAGAGGGGAAGAATCGAAGACAAAAAAAAGGGTCCCAGTGAAAGACTAAGCAGAGAGATTAAAAACAAAAGAAATTGAGAGAAGAAGGCACAAGCATAGAGATTAAAGTTTTAGTTTTTGAAGAAGATACTCAAGCAACACTCATCCTCTCCTCCAACATATTGAAGATATTAAGGCAACAAAATGTTAGCTCTTCATCTTTCTAATGCCTCTCAACTCTGGATTCACCTCTATTGTGATTCAAGGTTTGAATCATTGTATTCGTGGTGTTGGAAAGAGAAAGAGGAGAAGAATGGGAATGATGACAACACTCATCTTCTATTATTCCAACCCAAAAACTGAGCTTCATATATATACAAGTATTTCCCACTAAGAATCCAAGAACTTGTTACAACAACTTACAACAACTTGTTAGCCAATATGAATATCTAACAGCCTCTCTAACAACCTCTCTAACAACCTCTAGAGGGAACTCTTCTAGAAGGGACTGAATGAGCTGTGTTATCTCCAACACCCCCCCCTCAAATTGGTAGTTCTTTGAACTCCTAATTTGCCAAGAAGCTGATGATGTATACTTCCTGGTAATGGTTTGGTCAGTACATCAGCTAGCTGCTGGTGAGTAGAAACATGGCTGAGGGAAATCAAGCCTGCTAGCAGCTTTTCTCAAACAAAGTGACAATCAAGCTCGATGTGCTTGGTTCGTTCATGGAAAACCGGATTGCGAGCAATATGAATAGCTGCTTGACTGTCACATTTGACCGGTATGGGTGTTACGTCTTCCATAGTCAACTCGTGAAGCAATCTGGTAAGCCATGCTAACTTAGCTACTAGCCTTCTGAGACTCCTGTATTCGCCTCAGCAGAGGATAATGAAACAGTTCCTTATTTCTTCGATTTTGAGGAAACCAAGCTTTTGCCAAAGAAGATGACGAACCCACTGACAGATTTTCTTGTATAAGGGCATGCTGCCCAATCTGAATCACAATAGGCTTTGAGTAAGAACTGTGCATCTTTATTGAATAAAATGCCTAGGTCAAGATGTCCCTACAGATATCGGAGCACGTGCAGAGCAACTTGATAATGGTGAAGCCTTGGCTGTTGCATAAACTGACTAAGATGCTGTACTGTGAAGACTAAGTCTGGTCGAGTATTGGTGAGAAAATTTAACTTCCCCAGAATTCTTCTGTAGAGGCTAGGATTGTCAAAGAAATCTCCTTGGTCTGCTACAAGTCTTTGAGTGTAATCCAAGGGACAAATGACTGAAGTGGCATTGGGATCAAGAAACTCCTCCAAGACTTCTTTGGCAAACTTTCTCTGAGTTAGGACCAGACCTTCTGCAACTGGAGGAATCTCCATCCCAAGGAAGTAACGAGCTTTCCTAAGATCCTTAATCCTGAATGTGTCATCCAAGTATGCTTTGAGGGCTGAAATTTCAGCTTCATCATCTCCTATAAGAAGTATGTCATCCACATATACTACTAGAAACACCGAAGAAGTGTTTGTCTTCTTGTAAAAAAATGAATAGTCGTTGCCTGAAGGCTTGTACCCTCTTGTAGAGTACCTCTGTCAACTTAGCATACCATTGTCGTGAGGCCTGTTTTAGGCCATAAAGGGATTTTGTCAGCTTACATACTGCGTTAGGTAGGGAAGAATGAAAGTCTTGAGGTAACTTCATGTAAATTTCTTCATGCAAATCTCCATGAAGAAAAGTGTTATTGACATCAAGCTAATGTAACTTCCAGCCTTTTCTCACTGCAACTGAAATCAAAACCCTTATGGTTGTTATTTTGACAACAGGTAAGAATGTTTCAACATAATCTATACCAGCCTTTTGTGTAAAGCCCCTTACTACCAGTCAAGCTTTTAGCCTCTCCAAAGTGCCATCTGCCTTGTATTTGGTCTTGTAGACCCATTTACAATCAATGGTTTTCTTCCCTATGGGCAATGTAACAACTTCCCAAGTGTTGTTGTCAACTAGGGCCTGTATCTCTTTATCCATAGCTTCTTTCCAGCCAAGATGAGCTACAGCCTCCGAGTAGCTTCTTGGTTCTGCTATGCCTCGTTCTTCAATCAGACCTGTAACCGTAGAAGAGTGTTCTGCCTGTATGCAGAAATTTATAAGAGTGAAAAAACAGAAAGCTTTCTTTTCCTCACTTGAACTGTAGCATACATAATCATGAAGGTAGTCAGGAATTTTATGAGATCTAGTGGACCTTCTTAATGGGACATTGGTTTTAGCTTTTGTGTTGGGCTGAAGTTGAACTTCTGAGTGTAGTTCTTCATCTCTCATTTCATAGGAGTCTTCAAAAGAGGGAAGGGAGCATGATGGGAACATGGGCTTTTCCTTAGGAGGAGAGGTAAGGGGGAAAATCCTTTTATGAAAGACTACATCCCTAGACACATAGATTTTATTGCTCTCCAAATCCATTACTTTATAATCCTTTTGGCCAAAGGGATACCCCACGAAAACACAGGTTGAAGCCCTTGGTTGGAATTTGTCCCTATCCTGTTTATTTGTTGTAACATAGCAGAGACATCCAAACACCCTTAGATGGTCATATGCAGGGATTGAACCATAGAGCAATTCATAGGGTGTTTTGTCTTTCAATAACTTGGTTGGCATTTGATTAATGAGATATGTTGCTGTAAGGACACACTCTCCCCAGTATTTCATAGGCAATGAAGACTGGAATAGTAAAGCTCTAGACAACTCCAAAAGATGTTTGTGCTTCCTCTCTACCACATCATTCTATTGTGGTGTTTGCACACAACTCGTTTGGTGTGTAATTCCTGTATTAGCAAAAAAACTCTAGAACTTCATAGCTTTTGCTAAGCTCAAGTGCATTATCTAATCTAATCACCTTAACTTTGGCCTCAAACTGCATTCTGGCCATTGTAACAAAGGATTTAAGTAAGGAACTTACTTCATCCTTAGTTACCATGAAATGAGTCCAGGTTACCCATGTGTAATCATCTACAATGGTAAAAAAATACCTATGCCCTACATGTGTTTTTGTATGATAGGGCCCCCAAGTATCAACATGTATCAACTCAAAGGCTTTACCAGAAGTAGATTTGCTAGTGGGAAAGGGCAACCTATGCTGTTTTGCCTTGGGATAAATTTCACAAACAAAATGCTTCACATTATGGTAGGACAAACTATCATCAGATAGATTTCTCATTTTATTGCAGAACATGTGTCTAAGTCTTTGATGCCAAGTGTAAAAATTAGCAATCTGTGCAACATTATTGAAAACCGTAACAAACTTATCACAAGTGTTCTCAGTTTTGCTATATGCAGCCATTAACTACCTTTTGCTGCCCAACAGCTCCACATCTTGAATGTTGTCTCTGTCCATAATGTAAAGACCCATGAAGTCTTTACCAATTGCCACTGGCCTCCTCAGAGAAGGGGTCTGTAACATGCATAAGCTTTCTGTAAATTCAACTGTGCAGCCTAGTTATTCACACAACTTCTTAATAGACAGCAAGTTGAACTTGAAATTAGGTACCAGCACGACATTGTTTAGCACAATCCCTTTTCGTATTCTTAACTTCCCTTTATGTGTAGCCTTAACTTGTGTTCCATTTGGTAATTTTGCCAATATAGGACTCTTAAGTAAGGTTAGTTCATGCAATGTTGTCAGTTCTGAGCTCATATGCTTGCTTGCTCCACTGTCTAGGATCCAAACTCCTTGATGTAGAGTACACAAAGAATAAATAGCACTTAGAGCTTGTATAATACCTGCCATATGTGCTGCAGATGATGCAACTTCTGGCACCTTTTGTTTCTGCTCATTTGCTCCTGTTAAGTTGGTGAGGAATTGGAAAAGCTGCTTAGATTGTTCTTGATTGAGTCCTGGCAGTACAGGAGTGGAAGATAATTGGTCTGTTTAGCTTCTTGTTCTCCCCTAAGCACCATTGGCCCCTCTATAGCTTTTGTTCTTTCCTCCTTGTCTGTTGGGATAACCATGTATTTTATAACATGTTTCCATGGTGTGTCCCTGTCTCTTATAGTGACTGCAGTAAGGCCTTGTTTTGCCTCCTTCTTATTTCCTTGCTTGAAGAAATTGTTCACCATTTTGTCCACTGATCTGACCTGCTCCAGCTAAGAAGGATGCACTTTCAGTCTGAAATATTCCTCCTGATTTTACTTGTCGCTGCTTCTCTTCTTGTACCAGCAGAGAGTACACCTGACCAAGTGTTGGAAATGGCTTCATCATCAAGATGTTGCCTCTCACTAGTGTCTAACTCTCGTTAAGTCCCATAAGGAACTGTATGACCTTCTGTTCTTGCTCATGACCTTGTAGCCTTGAATTTACTTCACACTCATACTTTCCACAGGTGCATTTAGGTGTTGCACCTACTGCAGTAAACTTATCCTAGGCCTTTTTTGCTTTGTTGAAATAAGCTGCTATATCCAGATCAGCTTGTGAGATGCATGAAATCTCTTTCTGAGCTTGGAATAATCTGGCCTTATTTGACTGTCCGTACCTCTCGACTATCTCCTTCCACATATTGCTTGCTTTTTCACAAAACAGCATACTATCTCTAATATTTTTATGCAAGGAATTCAAGATCCATGAAAGCACCATATCGTTACAACACTACCAATATGGAAGAAGAGGAGAGTTGGAATCTGGTTTGGGATACGAACCATCAATGAATGGCAACTTTTGCTTTGTTGATAGTGCAATTTTCACCGATCGTCTCCAGTTCTCAAAATCATCACCACCAAACATGTCTGCTACCAGATTCTAGCCTGGATGATCTGATGGATGCAAGAACAATGGATCTGAAGGTTCGATTTGGACTCTGCCTCCAACTACTGCCATTGCGTATGATGTCATATAGTTTCTGAGAGAGAATTTATAGGAGTGAATTGAATCAAGGATGAAAACTGTACTGATTGATAGGATGAATCAACCAATCGAATTTGGAAACAATCGAATTTGGAACAATTGATAAGAACTGGATGTTGTGGTAAAAGCTCAAACCAATCAATAAAGCAAGTAAATCAATCGAATGTCAAGGAAGGAAAAATCTAAGAATAATCCACGATCTTGAAAAGTAAAGTTCTGATACCATGTTGTGATTCAAGTTTGAATCACAGCATTCATGGTGTTGGAAAGAGAAAGAGGAGAAGAATGGGAATGATGATAACACTCATCTTCTATTATTCCAACCCAGAAACTGAGCTTCATATATATACAAGTATTTCCCGCCAAGAATTCAAGAACTTGTTACAACAACTTACAACAACTTGTCAGCCAATATGAATATCTAACAACCTCTCTAACAACCTCTAGAGGAAACTCTTCTAGAAGGGACTGAATGAGCTGTGTTATCTCCAACACCCACAGCCAAGTAAAAGAGGAATCAACTCGGTAAGTAACTCAAAAGCAGGAAACGGTCATAGCATTGATATCATGAATCCTGCCCAACTCTGAAGCTCCCATCACGAACTCATGCTCCGTCGGATCCGCAAACCAAACTCGGTTCTTGCCATAATCATGAATTCACAGATCCTACTGGATCACAAAATAAATGGATTCTACCAAATCCCGAGCCATGATGGACTCACAAAATCATGGATTCTACCGAATCTCAAATCTTGCTAGATCCATTAGCTTAGATCCCAACGGATCCCGGGTCTTACCAGACCCCTAGAAGAAGATAGGAATAAAGAACTGACCTTCAATGGGGTAGACGATGCCAATGCAAAAGAGTTGAGCTGCAGATTAATCCCTTGACAAAAGCCTCTGTTTTGGGAAGATGATGCTCTGTTTTGGCAAAAAGCTAAGACTACATGTCTTATTTGACAAGCGGAATAAAATTGAGGATTTGCTTTTAACTAATGGAAATAAAGCAGAAGTCTTGGAGTTATACTTCTGGACTTTAGAATTCCTATCAATGGCTAAAATGAGCAGTGAAACTGGAGCCGAGCAAAGTGGTAGTTGGCATAGTAAAAAAAAATGTGATCATCATTTATAAAATCATCATGATAATTAGTTTTTTTTGGGGGGGGGGGGGAGTGATCTGTTTTGCAGGTTAAGGTTGTCCAAAAAAAAGAGGGCAAAAGTGAATAAAACAATAAGTTTTATTTTAAATTAAATGGGATCAGTTGCTTAAATATTGTTCAGTGAAAGGCGGGAATAAGTACTTTTTATATTCAAATATGTATATAATGTCCAAAAAGGCCATCTGAATGTGAAAAAATATATATAAATATAGCTTGGTCAATCACAAATGTATTGAAGGACGTTGGTGACAAGGTGCCTGAGGCTCGGTGTGCAATTTGGCTAAAACTAGATTTCGATTCATTGAACAAAGCCAAGCCCAAGTCAAACACTCGAGTTTAGTTTTCACCAAATAAGATGATGATGGTTACTTGGCTATCTGTTTTTAGAACGTTATTAAATCGTTAAGTTTGTCACTCTTTTCGAATTTGATTAATAATTGAGTTTGGGAGTCCAAATATAAATGGACGTAAGGAAATTTTTCATATGTCGACTTAATCAAATTTGCAAAGGGGAAAAAAAATAAAATTATGCCTAGCATCAATTAGAAATACGATGACTTGATTCCACTAAGGATACGTAGGAAGCCCGATATAAAGTTTTTGGGTTCAGAGTAAAACAGGGTCCTCAAACGAGCTTAAACCGACACCCCCCTCTTCACGAAAAGTTAATTTTTCACGGTAATTGCACCTTACCCACTTAAACGACAAGAAGTCAAGCCTTGTAAATATGGATATCAACCCCTCAAATTTTCCAGTCCACGAAACGGGCCAAAGAAAACCTTATTAATTTTCCCCCTCCTTTATAAAAGATCAAATTACAATTCTATAACCCTTGGTTACACGTTACGTAACTAAAACAAACAAAAATCCAAGCTTCTCAAAAAGACGAATCTTTCTCAAATAATAAATGCGGACAAGTGGGCTAGACCAGAGCCAAATATACAACCGAGCTCGCCAAATTTTCCCCTAGGATGTAAGCCTTAAAAAAATAATTTTTTGTCCAAGAACTATGCCGATCTGATCTCACCAAGATTATGTAGAAAGCCCTTAAATAAATGCTGGGTTCAATAAGAAGTCAAAAAATATATATGTAGGGACCGATTCCAGGAAGGGCTAAATCAGTAAATAAAAAATGGTCTTGAACTGGCTAAAAAAAATGCATAAGTTGCTATCAAAGCCAAATAAAATTAAGCGATAAAATTAAACAATAGTCTATATAAATAAAATCCAAAACTAAAATCAAATTAAATCATGGTTATTAACATAACCAAAGTAAAATACAAATTAAACCAAATTAAATTTTAAAAAACTACGATTGGTTTGATTCTCTATAAAAGAGGCATGTAGGTAGCTCACGAAAAAAGAGCGAGTGCAAGTCAAATTCCAAATCAAATAAAATTATCCGTTCCCTAATCTGCACGTGAAAAATGCATATATATAGTACCCTTCCTAGAAGGTGCTTGTACATCCATTATCTGATGCAATTAAGCTTTGCATGCGGGAGATTCGACATTAAAAATATGATAATAGTCGATCCAAGTTATACAAAGTCTTATTAACGCAAAACAAAATAAAGAAAGAAAAAGTAAAACAGAACGTGTCGTAATCAAAGGGTGGTCTCCCGAGAAAGGGATGTAATTAAGGAGGTTTATCCTCTTGAATAAGGTCGTATTCAAAATAAACCGATGTATATTTTTGTATTTCAGAAAGTTGTATTGTGCATATTATTTATTTTTATTAAATTTTTGGTTGATAGTTACCTTTAGAAGAATTCAGAAGAAAATTGAAAAAAAAGGGTAAAATGGCTGTTGAAGATGAGAATAATGAAATTGGACAAGAACTCGATTTAGGTGAGATAGAAACCAATTTGGTTAACAATGTTGTTCCTAAACCAGAAAAATTTGGTAAAACTTCTCGAATAAATACTCATTTTATAAGACCTAGGTATGTTTCAGTAGGACAAACAACTAATTTTTCCTTCGGGTTCATCCTAAGGAAGATTACAACCTTTGAAGAAGTTGACCTTATCCCAATTAGTCAAATGGGATAAATCCTAAACATAGATAGAGCCTGTAATAGAAAAGAAATATTTGAACATTGAAAAAGAGGCATGAATAGTGTCTGTAAGCTCAGTACTACCTGGACTACTGCAAATTTTCTAAACTACATTGAATATAGTTTTTTTTGGCACTGTAACTGATTAGTATGATTCATTAAATGAAGATGGTAAAAACACATTAAGGATGATGGAAAAACCAGCTGCAATGTTCGAGAATTTATGTAAGGAAATTGAAACTGACTCGGAGCTAAAGTTGATTCAGAAGAAAAAGCAAGAGAATGACAGAGAAAGATTAATAACATAGAATTATGGGATATGAGATATCTGAAAAAACTATATTGTCGAATTTAGTCAATATTATTACAAAATTGGGCATAGTGAAACTAATCTTGGAATGTTCTATGACGAATTGTCATATCCGATAAGCTTCATAATTAATGAAAAATTGCATGGCTTGAACGAACAAATATCATTGATACCCTTGGTTTAAGAATCTCTTATTTAAGAAAGTGGGTCAATAATCAATGTCTTGATCTCCAAAAGCAAAAAAAAATTAAGCAGCATTTCCTAACTTGTTGGGATTCGCCTCACCAATGGGGAAAAGAACTTGAAAGGAGAAGAAAAAAAAATTTCATAAGAAAAAGGGCTTTAATAAGTAAAGGGGAGAGAAATATGAAAGAAAATATTATAACAAACCAAGTTCTAAGAAAACAAGATTTTCTAGGAAAGTAGCTTAATGTCCTGTAGGGAAAATAATTGCAAATGCTGGGCGTGCAGAGAAGTAGGACATTATGCTAATCAATGCAAAAATAGGAAGAATAACAAGTTTATTGAAATCTTAGGTAGCCTAGATTACGTTGAACTTAGTGAAGATAAGGCATTAACTTAGCCGTCAATAACAACAAAGAGATTGTTGAAATTATCTTAGACAATGAATATGAAGAAAGTGATTATGAAGAAACAAGTCATATGATGGAGATTAGTCTTGGTGATCTTTAAGGAGAAGAGTTTGTTGTAGATAATGATAACGAAGAAGTCAAAGGAGATTGAATCCTTCCCATAATCCAGAAAGACATGATCTATAAAAAGTTCATCTTTTAATTAAAAGGCAAATGCGTATATAAGATGATGGAAGGAAATCTAAAAATCAAGGATTGTGAGTATGATGTAGGAGAAGTTAATCTCATTAACTGGAAAAACATCCTTAAGCATAACAAAGATAGAAAATATCATATATCCATATTGACACTGTCTAAGTTCAAATTACTCCATTACAATATTATGGCAAAGATATTGATCTTTATACTTTGTTCTGTGATATCCGACATACCGAAGTTAATAATAAAATTATCATAAGGATTAAGACAAAGTTATGCAATTGCTCTGTAGGATTCAATTGTCGACTTGGATAACATGTGAGTCTTAAAAATAAATTTGCTAAAAATTTCCTCTCTCTTAAAATAAAAATAGTTAGGATGGATATGAAAAGAGGAGGATATCCATTAAGGATATTTTGAAAAATTATCTATAAATAAGGTAATCCTATAGATCCAAAGACTAAGGTCGCAGTGATAGAGACAGAAAATTTTGAAAGTCCTGTAAAAGATCAGAGGATTAAATCTAATCAACAGAAGATAAAAATTGATCATTTATAGATATCTAGCTCTGCCAACCCTACAAAAATCAGTAAGAAAAATGTGATAAAAATTAATGAGAATGGTAAAACAACCATAAAATGCCAATTATTAAGAGTGGGGAGAAGGATCTTCATCTACCAAAGAAGAAATTAAAGAAGGTGACATGATTAGTGTGACTAGTGAAATAAGTAGAATGAGTTTTAAATCTGCAAGACCTAGTGTAGATCGAAGTACAAGTCTAGAAAGAAAGGTCATTGGGTACAAAACCAGAATTGTTAGTGAGCCAATTTATGAGGATGAATTAGTTAAAAATATAACTATGGAAATATGCTATGAAGTCACTAACACAAATCCTAATAGCATCTATATCCTACAAACATATGCTTAAAGGGATATAATAAATATGAGTTGTGTGTCGACATTGGGAGTAGCTGTTCTGTATGCTTTGAGAAAAGATCAATATTTCCAGAGTTTATGTGCAAAAGAGTAAAAAATTCTTTATAAGTAAGGATAGCTGATAATAGCATTATGAGTCATAATGAAGTCATAGAAGGGGTATCCATAGAATTAGGAGGAGTTTAATGCATCATACAAGTTCTATGGGCTATTGATAAACCTTTTTATGATATCATTATTGAAAATAATTTTCAGAGATTATATTCTCCATGCACACAGACCATAAATCAAATAATATTCACAATTAATGGCCACTCAGTTCCTATTGAAAAATTAAGTGAGGCTTACACTCAAAAGAAAATTGAGTTTACACACAGCCAATGGTGAGAAGGTAATGCTAGCACAATGGGAAATAGCACTGATAATCTCATTACTTGAATTATCTATTAAAGAGTAGATTATCGAACAACAAGAAAAATTATGTAAAGAACTCTACTATAATAATCCACTAAAATTTTGGGATAAACATAAAACATTTGCTAAAATCATTCTATTAAATCCCAACACTATTATCCGAGTCAAACAGATGGTGTATAAACACCAAGATATCCAAGAATTTGATAAACAAATCAAAGAACTTCTGAATAGAGGATTAATCAGAAATCATGCAGAAGAAAAAAAGAGGAAAAGTAGGAATTGTGATCAATTATAAAAAGCTTAATGATAATACTGTCTTTAATGGTTATTATATTCCTAAACAAACTGTCCTTTTCAACAGAATTCAAGAAGCCTCTTTGTTCTCAAAAATGGACTGCAAAAGCGGTTATTGGTAGATAAAAATGGACAAGGATAGTATTCCTTTAATTGCATTTAGTGCCCCACAAGGACATTATGAATGGATAGTAATATCATTTGCTCTTAAAAATGCACCTCAAATATTCCAAAGAAGAATGGATAACATCTTCAAAGATCTTAATCATTGTTGTTTAGTTTACGTCAATGATATCCTTATCTTCTCCAAAACCATAGAACAACACAAAGATGATCTCTTAACTATCACCCAAAGATGCTTTGACCACGGTAATATACTTGGTAAGCACAAGTGCATTTATGCTGAACAAGAAATTGACTTTTTAGGGCTAGAGATAAAGGTTGGACAGATCATCTTACAAAAGCATATTTTGAAAAAAAAAAAAAGAAAATTTTTCTAAAAAGACTGAAGATAGAAAGCAATTAGAAATGTTTCTTGGATGCCTTATCTATGCTTCAAACTACATTAAAGACTTAGATAAACTAAGAAAACCATTGCAGTAGAAACTCAAGAAAGAAGTAAATTTGACATGGACCATTAACGATACAAAGATTGTTCAAAATTTCAAAAAGATATGTGAAAATCTTCTTGTTCTTAATTTGCCTAATGAAGGAGATGATTTAGTTCTTGAGATAGATGCCAATAATGACCATTGGAGCACAGTACGCAAAATTAAAGAAGGCAAAAAAACTCTGTAAATATTACAGTTGAAGTTTTAATGAGGTAGAATATAATTATCCCACAATGGAAAAAGAAATCATTTAGTTATGAGGGGAATTGAAAAGTTCTTAATCTTTTTAGTCCCAAAACCTTTCCGTATTCGAACTGATTGCAAAGGAATACTTGGTTTTGTGAAAAAGAATTTATCAAATATGCACGCCTAAGGGCGACTCCTGCATTGGCAATCATAGCTTAACCAATTTCCCTTGTTTATTGAACATGTATAGGGATTGAAGAACTCTCTGGTAGATAGTCTAACTTGAGAACTCGCCAATGGTGATCATTAAAGCCGACCTCTTGCGAGAAAATGAGGAAATCCATAATAAAATGCCATTCCTACTAGAATAGGTCTCTCCTTCTAGTAAAGTCCTTATTGATAATTTGGAATTCCATACAAAAGGCAGATCATTTGGTTTACTATCTTCTGCCTACCTAATAGCCCAAAGATTTTTCCTTCTAGAGTTTCATGTTAATTGCCTTAGATGTCCTTATGATATCTAAGAAAAAATAAGTTCTCATGTTCAAGAAAAATGGTTCAATAAGCGATATGTAGCTTGCATCGATTATTATCATAACTATTCTTATAATACTTGGGAGTCTTGTAGTATAATGATCTATTTTTCTGATAAGTCTGGAGTTGATGGTGTTAGTTTCATAGCCAACTCAATCTCTCCAAATAACCCTCTCATTGAAGCTTGGGAGTATGAGATGATAGTTTACTTTATGGAAATCCTAGATCTAAAGTTCCCAATTTTCTCAAAATTAACCAAATTCAAATAATGCATGTTCAAGAAGATAAATTGGATTCTTACATCTCCTTAAGGTCCAACAAAAATTCCATACAGTAGACCTCTCTATTTGGATATTCATTGTGCACTAATCAAATATGAAAATGGAAAAGCCAACCAGCTCATTATCTTGTCCAGATCATTATTACGACGATCCCTATGATTAACGACAAGACTAGTTTCCAGAACGAAGGGGATTTGTTATTGATCCCACTTTAGCAAGAGCCATCTGTTTTTACAACATTTATCATCAAACTTAGGCATTAATTGAACAAGAAAAACGACAATGCACTGTGAAAATTATACTTTTGCCTATGACAATAAGTTTAAAGAACACATGAAGTGGAAGGAGTAGTCTTAGAAGATATATTTGATTATATCCTTGATGTTGGAGTTAGAAAATTCTTATCAGAAAAAAAGAAAAGAAATATCTTTAATTAGATGAAGGTCTCGATGATTATTCAGATAATTATGGTCTGGAAGATATAATTAGAGATGAAGTTATACAGAATCTCAATAATGATAACTAGTCTTGTCTCATTAAAAGCTCTAAAAAGTGGTTGCCCCATTATTGTACTATTTTGACAAATGTCAGGTCTGTAAAATAAAGTGTGTACTGTAACCATGTGAAGAGTCAGTATGTACTGTAGTCATATGAAAAATCAGTGTGTACTATAACCAATAGGGCATCATATGTACCCTCATCCCTCTATAAAAGGAGAGATCGAGAGCTGAGAAGGAACATAGTCATTTGAGCATTCTTAAGTAAAAGAGAAGTTAGGATTATCCATTTCTCTATGAGCAAGCATGTTTAATGATCTTAGCTTAAGTCCCTCTTCAAGCTTTCTATTATAATATTTCCACTTTTAAGCTTTCAATAGAAGAAGTTTCCTGGTAGGGAATGTTATTCAATTGAACTTTGTGTCTTAAATATTATAATTTCTTGATTAAAGTTCCACTATCATTAAAAAAGATTAAAAGCTTGATTAGTGTCTATGGTCCGAGCTAGGAAACAAAACAGATCTGAGCTATGCCTGATCTAAGGAAGGTGAGATTGAGATTAGCAATCTCTGTGAATCGAAAGCTAGAGCAACGCCAGAGTTCAGCACAGACTAAGTTTAGGTAATGGTCGAAACTCTCTAATTAAGTTTTAACTATTTTGCTAAGCATGGTGGGCTGTTAATCATGGAAAATATAATATTTGAGATATAAGTAGTGGATTGTGATAATTAGTATCATTAATGTCATTACTAGAAGTCTAAACATAAATATATGCCTAGTTTTGCAAAACAACCAAAAACTTTGAAGTACTTACATTGGAAGCCCTTCAGGGACCTAAAAATAAATATTTGCGACCTAGAAATCTGATAACCCAAAGTTTTGTGGCTCTAAAAACCATTTGCGCTAAACTAAGTAGTCCCATAAATATTTTTCTAAAATCGTGGTATCAAAAAACCATTTCCCCAAACCCCGAGTGGCCGAAAAGCAATTCATCCCTTCTGATGCTTCTCCTGCAAATCGCAACACATAAAGTATCCTATAATTGCAAGTCTTTGAAACTTATATATAATGTTGAAACTTTAAAAATAACCAAACATCTCTTTGTCTACATTAAGGTTATGTGCATGAATATATCCTCACACATTTGTAATGAATTAGCCAAGTCCATATATTGAACATTAAGGTGCTACTAAAGCAACGGAGCAATATCTAGATATTATATATAAATAATGGAATGCTTTTTGTTCTTTCTAGATTTCCTCAAACACATAATCAAGATTCAACAACATCAAGTTTTTGGGAACAACTTTTTCTAAACTCCATTAAGACCATTGAAAAACCACACACTTTTCCTCAATTGCACAGTCCAAATTTACAGCACCATACACAGACAGGAGCACAACTATAACGAGAGCTTCTCCTATTCAAACGCTAACACTGAAATCCATTTAGGATCTTCAGTTAATTCCTAGTAGATCTTTATAGATCATATGTATACATACTACTACTAACATCATTAATTGGTTGTCATTAAGGGCTTACCGCTCTTCGTTGTGACTTGCTATCCACCCATTTTCCTTTCATCTTGGGGTCCCAACTTCGACTGGTATCCTTAAAGAGTTCAATATCAGTAGGCTCCTTACCAGTGTTTTAGGCGGTCTATAAGTATTTAAGTATAAGAACAATAAACATGAATTACATAAGAAGGGCATACTAAGAGTGGAAGGTTGGTTGCAAATGTTATCAATCTTCTCTGCCACACAGGCATAGGCCGTGCACCTCATGTGTGCTTGGAAGGGCTGTCACCATTTGGGTCGCTATTGTGATTTTTCCTATTCTGCTCGCTCAATTTCTGGAATTTAGGAGTTTCCCAATACTTTTTAAGCGCCTCATAGCAATTTCGGGAGACGAAAGATGGCTTCTCATTCTTTTTGCGAGCTCTAGAAAACATGTCTCCAAGTCGCTTTACTCCCCTGAGTTCAAAGTTCCTTCTAATGTGTTGTTCATGCTCGCGATCCCGATAATAATGTTTCTGTACGAAATAGCTTATAATTCAAAAATTCAAAGACAAACATTGTAGATAAACAGCTATAGAATTTAAAATTAACATCTAGCACAGGGAAAATAACTAAACATTACTTTTTTCTTCCACATCATTTGTGCATGCATTAATCCCACAGAGAGACTTTGTAAATATTTGAGATCACCTATATATTCTCACTGTTTTGGACAATTCATACCTGGAAACTGTCAACTAGAAAGCAATTTCATGTGTGGGCTTGTTCTGTACAGACCAGCACAACCTAGAAGCAACCTGGCAGCAGGCAGAATTTCAAAGCAGCAGCAGGAAAATCGAACACAGAAGCCAGAATGCAAGTAACAACATGGATAATCTCCAGGCAACAGATGCAATTATGCTGGCATTAATTATATGGTCACATATTTGCTAATTACACCATGTCTTTGTTGTCCACAAGAATCAGCAATCACCAGCTACAGTATATACTTCACCATATTAAAATTACCTAAGAAGACTGTCTTTTTTGGCCAGGATTCACAAGAAAACAATTGCATACAAGTAAATTTTAAGGCAGACTTCAGTACAGTTTACAACACTTTCCCTGTTGGTGTTTGTATGTGTTCTAATACTTATTTGCAAACAAAATGATTTAACTTAGTACCCAATAATGAAACACAGAAAATTCATATTCATACTTGTACAAGCCATAACAAACAACTCATTCTCTGCAACATTTATAGAAAATGTCCAACCATCCACTTTACTATTTCTATCGAAACAATGTCAAAAAACTGTTCACTCACCTTGAACTCGTTGAACCATAGATCCCCTTGGGAAGAAGGAACTTCAACCCAACTTGCCCATGCTCCAAGTACTTACTACAAAAGCATTCATCAATAGTAGCCACTACATGGTCGTGGGGCCAAAACCTTTAATAGTGTGGCACATGTACATATGAAAACATATTTACGAAATTATTAATGAACTCATGAAAAGCATAATAATGGATTGTTTGACACGAGAAATTCAAGAAACACTTATGAGTTGCCACCTGGCTGCATGCATCTTTTGAGGTTCCTATTGTTGCTGCCTCCCCCTCATCCACATCATTATGCTACTCCCGATCACTCCAAATGTCCATTTTGTACAATTGCAGTGGTGGAGTTGGGAGTTTTTGTTGGCTACGACCATAAATCATGCTTAACAACTCCGGGATCAACGGCATGTCCTGCTCATAGGTACTAAAAATTTCAGCACTTCTAGCTAGAGTACCGAGGCTCTGAGAAGGCCTCCTCTTCCTTGCTGGTTTAGGCTAAAATAAGCAAAGCCGCAAGCTGGGTCATACACGGGGTCATTAGCATGAGCCTCTGAGAAGTTTTGAGGTGGGGACTATCCATCTCTACCGGAACCCCTCCTACGTCCTCCTCTTATGCCCTATGTCCTCCATCACGAGCTAACATCTTCAGCTCAAGAGTAGATGTTAAATACAAACAAACATACAAAACTTCCATCATTCACAATGGTTAAAGCATGTATACACTGAAACCAAAAGCATTTACAACTTATATATATATATATAGTAGATAGATGATATATATAATATAGAAGATAATATAGATAGCTATAGATATAGAGATAGATAGAGAAGATAGAGAGATAGAGATAGATGGATAGAAGAGTATAAGAACGAGATATAGATACTGTAGACATATTAGGCAGAGAGATGATCTAATGATATCTGCTATATATATAATATATATAGTAGGAGAGAGAGATAGAATAGAGAGCGAGAGAGAGAGAGATACAGAGAGATACACACCACACACACACACAGAGAGAGAGAGAGAGAAAGATCAGATATCTAGAGAGATAATAGCTAGAGATATGAAGAGATAGAGATAGATATATATAGATATAGACAGACAAGATACATCTATATACTACCTATAGATATATAGTATAGCTATAGATATAGAGATTATAGATAGATAGTAATATAAGATATATATTATTATAATATAGGTATACATATATATATAGATAAGTATTTACATTATATATCTATGTCTTAGTATATATGGATGTTTGGGTGGAGGATATCTAATATAATAGAGAGATAGAGAGTATATATATATATATATAATATATAGATATACTATATATAATAATTATATATAATAGAGAGGTATATATATACATACAATCATACATATATATATATAGATATACATTATATAATATATATATCTAATAGATATATATATATATATAGATACGATATAGATTATATATATATATATATATATATGTATATATCTTTATTGTATAAATACAAAAATGGGTAAGTTGTTCACGTTTGAGGAAATAGAAGATGCTGGCATATGGTTCACTCCCGCCAAAAATCAACCCTCAACCAAATTAAAAATCAAAAATGCTTCACACCCTTTCCCAGCACCCACGTATCTCTTAGTCTATGAATCTTAACTGCCCTCAAATGAGCAGTTATAATGATACTACAGCCACCACATCCTCAACTATAGTAAGAAACCCACGACTGCAGCAACTGCTCTCCCCTGAATTGTAGGTAAATTATTTGAGTGGGATTTAACTACTTCATACTTTTAATAAAGATACAATTGAGATTAAATCACCCTACATTTTCAAAATACAATAACATTAGCAGAACTTTTCAATCTCCCACCCATCTCTGACGTAAACAACCCATACTTGAATGGTTGGATCCTTACCACTACAGTGTTGCAAGTCAAACTTCACAGCTGCCTCCATTTTCAGTTCATGCAACCCTGACGTCTTCTACCCTTGAAGGTCACTGCCATTCAATTCCGAAGGTACTAATTTCAATCAAACATAGGTTTTTAGCATTCAACGGCTACAACTTAATACTGAAATTGCAATTAACTCAAGCAGAATGTAGGTAAGAATTCAGATTCCTATGCTTCCATGACCACTCACATTAGATTTTGTTATGTTGCAGGCCGGAAGCTTAACCCATTGCTCGTAAATTTCCACCAATTTCAAGGTACCAGCTACTTACCTTCTTACCTTCTGTTTTGCATTACCTAATATGCATACAGTTCAAAGCCCATTCATACAATTATGGAAAGATTAAAGGCCACACAATGTTTAAATCAAAACACATAAATTCAAAAACAAGAGAAGCCAGTGGATAAAGCTAATCACCATAAGTTGAAATTAATAGGCTTCTGATGCAGGGCTCGAATAGGTAGAAAATTACAACAAAAATACAATACTAATTCACATATCTAAACTAACAATTCAATCAACAAGATACCACATCACAGATTTGGACCCAACCCACCTCTTGCTATTAAAGAAAAATAAATGGAACGGGATTCATTCAAACACTGAGGAGCCAGAAAATCAATCCAACCCCCAAAATTTGAACTCAAGATGCCTTCTCATAAAGGGATCGAATTGGCATAACAATTCATCAAAAAAAATTCCCAGATCACCGATCTGAACGCTACCCACTAATTACAATTAAAGAGAACAATTCAATAAAAACTGATGTCCCAAATCATAGATCTGAACTCAATCCACCTCTTGTAATTAAAAAAAAATGACAAGGGACGGGAGGTTTAATTCAAAACACAATCATGCAACCACAGGATGATACATAAAATCAAACCAGTTCCCTGAATTAGAACTCTGGAAACCTTCAAATGAAGGGCTTGAACTCAACCAAACTCAACTCGGCAGATCTGGGTATAGAATGAATGCATGAGAAAACTGATTCGCAAACCGTTACAATTAAACCCTAAGCCAACTGATTGATGATGATGAAAGATAGAGGGAGATGGCGGAATAGAGAGAAAATGAGGATTGAAATAAACAACCAGGGAGATGACAGCCGAAAAACATACCGAAGATTTAACCACCAACGATTGAATCACCGGGAAATTGAACCAAAATCAGCAGCAGAGATGGGGCAGAGATGAGAGGAGCTAAAGAGTTTAGGAGAAGTAAAGAAGTCGAGATGCATGATTGAAATAAATGGAGAATGGGTGAGGAGGATTCTAGAGATATCTTTATTAGAGGTTAAAATCAGCAGCAGAGATGGGGCATAGATGAGAGGAGCTAAAGAGTTTGGAGGAAGTAAACACGTGACTGAAATAAATGGAGAATGGGTGAGGTGGATTCTAGAGATATCTTTATTAGTGTTTGGCGGAAGAGGATTCTAGAATCCTTTATGTTTCCAATTAATCTTTTATCAAGTTTGATGCTAATATTAGATATTAGTTATTTTAGTAAGTTTTTATCAATTAGAAATTAACATATTACAATATATGTTTGCATAAATACATTCTAAAAAAATAATTTACCCTATGACGTAAAACACATGTCAGTCTTTTTATATTTGCTTATGACACCTTATTGTTAATAAATAATGTAATATACACAACTATTACGAAATAATAAATATTTTGGATTTTCATGATTATTATTATGTTGTATTTTTTAATACAAACATAAATATGAGTATGCATTATTAGATATCATAGAAATAAATACAATTTCTATGATTATTTGCACTATTACTATTATTGTTATTGTCTTTGTCGCTGTTGTCATTATTATCTTCATTGTTATTGTCAAACGCCGTCAAGAACTGATGTATTATATCATGGTTTAACTCACACTCAATCAACAAGGAAAGTTAAGCCAAGACATAATGCAAGCAAGCAAAGTGTATATATCCATGCATACCCCTCAAAAATTTAAGAAAGAATATTGCAATCATAATATAACATATTGCAATGCTTGAACATGAAATATTCAAAAATAACAAACAAAAATATGATCACCATACTGGGCATGTGAAGTTGACTTTTTTGCCGTTCAAAATAAAATGCTCCAAATTGCCAGAACACATGCATAGATACATACAAAAATATATATAAATATATACATACATATATACATATATGTATGTATACACACACACACACACATACACACACACACACAC